>APFE030382552.1:86627-138004 GCA_000404065.3 Pinus taeda | reverse complement strand
GTACCTTGAGGGTCATTGTCATTATTGGTGATTCCTCTTGTGCCTGTTAACAACTTACATCATTGGCTGGTAATTAGGCGATGTCTTTCCATGTTCGACTCCAAAACATTTTTCACATGGATCGACTTGTACTCCAAGTGAAGATTGAACGATTTTTGAAGACCCTAGATGTAGTTTCATCCATTCGGGCTGCGATATATTCAGGAATGTAAAAACATCCAGTGTACATCATTGCCGAACAGATGATCATCCAAATCAAAGGATGATGTGTCCATAACATCAGTCTGTCACACAAACGATTGTCTGTCATATGTACATGAAAATGAATTTATAAAGCTGAGCATGGGAATTCCCACCTCAGCTATATCATGAAAAAATGTTGTCAAAATAATGTATTGTATTTTATCTTATTACAGGTCGCCTCCCAGCTCAAAAAAACTTCAGATCCTCACAGTAAAGCATTTCACCGGACATCAGAAAGATTAACGACCTCATGCTTTAGGGGGCAACTGTTATGGATATTTTTGGGCACTTCAACCCCAATCATAAATTTCCATAAAATGAGAGCTCCTAAGTCCCTAAAAGTGTTGCTTCACTGCCTAAAGGAACAAGGTCAACTGATTACATCATCTCCCAGAAGTTCTCCACTGAAAACTGCTCATGAATGGTCAAAACTGGACCATACTGAAAGCTCAATGTAGAGGGTGTGATGCATAGCACCTTCCTAATGTACAGGGTGCGATGCATACTGATTTGCTCCTCTGTAGGGTGTGATGGTCAGCAATGGGCAAATGGTAGGGACAAAAATGCGAGGTGGAAGATCATGGAATCTTCCAGAAGTTTCCCCTCTGACACTTGCCACTCCATTTTCGACCAGGGATGAGTAAGATATCATCATTCTCCAAGTGGAAGCAGGAACTATCAGAGAGAAGAAACTAATCAAGATCCCAAAATATGACTCACCTCTCTGTAATCATCTATATTGGATCCCTCATCACAGAGATCCAGAGGCTGGAATTTTGTATCTTATAGAGAAGTGTTGTTGGTATTCTGGTGTACATTCACAGTGTTGGGTGATCTAGCTTTACTTGAGGTGAAGAAGGGCTTCTTAGCTGGAGGATGATGCTGGGTCAGAGCACATGGTTGTAATCTTCTTGCTACTTTTCATCTGAATAAAGTTATTCTTGTTTCCTTCCATATTCTTGTGTACTTGTTTATTTATGCATGTATATGGTTAATACACATCTGATCCTGTATTATTTATGAATTTAGATCCTTGTTTCTTGCATAGTAGTATGTTGCTGTGATTCCACGGGTTCTTTTGAAGCTGGGCGGACAAAGAAGAAGTGGCGAAACTCTATCAAGAAGGAGAGGAAATAAAATGCAAGACTCAGGTTGGTCCTCTTGGTTCTCCTCTCGTCTATTTTCATAAAACGAAACAATAGTAGACTTTGATTTTTTGTTTCTAAGATAGCCACCCATCTTAGTGGGAATAGCAGCATCCGAGTGGACACTATTCCTGGATAACACAACCACAGAGTAGCCGATGGAGAAAATAAAGTAGGTAGCCACACAGAGCACAAATGAGGTAACAGTTGTAGAGGTGGAGTTGGGAGATATTCGTAGCAATATCACTTGCCAGCCGAGTGACTTGAGGATGAGTCATGACCTTTGTGTTGGGGGCCTGTTGAGATGGTGTCCCCTGAGTTAGTTTTAGGGAAAAATCCCAAGCTTTGGGGAAGAAGCTCAAGTTCGATGTAAAAAGATATAAAGTCTCCACAAGTTGTGGTCATGGAGCATGTAGCTAGTTAAGAGTCAAAAAATGGTTTTACCCTCCTTTATGTAAGCTCGAGTTGGATTTTTTAATATCTACACATGGTCTATGGACCATGGGATTGTATAAATAGGTGTGTCTTAGAGAGTCTAAGGCAGATAGAATAAATAGAAGTTTGTCTATGGGTACGAGGGACGGAGTCTAGCGTAGAGAAGTAGTCTTAGAGGGGAAAAGGCTTTGTATCTGAGTGCATAGAGGCCTAGAGTAGTGTCTGTAGTTGAGTGCACGGACCCCTGCAACTGAGTGCGCAGGGAAGTATTGAGTCTATAAACCTATATTGAAGATTAATAAAGAAGATTATTACAGAAATTCCTGTGCTTTAGCTCTCTACTTTTGTTATGTATGATTGTGGTATATGTTATGATGAATGATGTTTTTATGAAATAATGATGCATTGATGCATGACTTTACTTGATTTGTATTACTAACTAAACACAATTAATTTTAAGTGATTACATGAAGATCCTAATGCTTTTTGTTAAATTTATCAAACACTTAGGCATATCTAAGTAAATAATGATCTAAGAGTAATCTATGGTGCATGTAAATAGCTAGTTCACTTGTTCAGTGCAAAAGCCAATCGTAGACCTTTGTTGAGGTCTAGAGGCCGATTAAAGGAAGCTAAAACGATAAGCCATAAGAGCTTAGAGATCTCCGCGAAGGCATATCTAGGTCGCAGAAGGACATCACACTGATCTTTGGGTGTGGAAACTTTTTTCCAGCATCCCCCCATACTGCTTCGGGTGAGACTTCAGTCTATGCGTCGTAGATTGATGCAGAAAGGGCCAGTAGTGTAGGGATTTTTTCGGCACAACTAACTCTGAACTTGGGTCAAGACCCCCTAAGCCAATAGAACCTATTCCTGATGGTTACTTTGTTCAATTGCCTGTAATCATTGCACAACTACAGAGTACCAACCTTCTTATTCAAAAGCAACATTGGTTCATCCCAAGGTCATACACTAGGCCTAATGTATCCCTTGTCAATAAATTCCTTTAACTACAATTTTAGTTCCAGTAACACTAGAGTGATCATCCTATATGGTTCATTTGATGTTGATGCTACTCTCGGCATCAACACAATGAAAAATTTGACTTCCCTATGAGGCAGTAACTCTAAAATCTCTGCTGGAAACATATCCTGAAACTGCTGCAAAATTGGATACCTCTTCAAGACTTGAACATCCTCAATATCCTTACCTTTGTGATTGGAAATATTAAATGAGAACAATACACACCCTTTCCTACTAATGCATTTTTCCGGCATATATGTAACCATTCCCATTGATGTAGATTTATTCTTAACCTGTAAATTTATCTTCTCTCCATCATCATCCAAGCACTTGATATCATTCTCATGAAAATCCACCTTAGTCTTGTGAAGATACGACCAATCCATACCCAAAATAGTACTGTATGAACCCAATGGAAGTATATTTAGGTGTCCTAATGTAGAAATACCATTCTTCCCAAATGCATAATCTCTTATCCAATGATCAACTCTTTTCTTAGTACATTTAGCCAATTGCACCAACAAAGACCCTGCATGCACTTATTTTCTCATACCACACTTATCCACCAAGTTAGGGTTGACATAAATATAATTATATGTAGGGTCAATCAAAATAGAAATAACTCAATCATATAGCTTACCTTCCATCTCAATAATATATGCATGGTGATCTAATTTATTGTTATCGAATGTTGCATATATCTGAGGAAGGCTCTTCCCAACATCCCCAATTGTTTGCACCTCCTGAGAACTATAGATATGAGGCCTACCAACCTGATACAATGGAAAATCCTTCTTGCAATGATCATTTCCACATATCCAATGCTACAAAGGTCCACAACCTTTTTTTTCTACTCTCCAAGTTATGACCCATGTCCCTTCTCAACTACATTAAAATTCTTATAAGGAGAAACATTCTCTTTGTCATCTGCATCGTGAGGTCTTCCCCACTTCAAGGGCCATTTTCCTTTAGCCGGGACATTCCCTTTCCAACCTTTCTTAAACTTGATATTGCGCTTCAATTTCTCATAACAATGTTTCAACTTCCCAATGACTTCCTCTAATCACCGAGGCTCATCATACTCAATCCGTTCCTTGAATTCTAATGATAGTCCACTGATAATCTCTAAACTTTTGTCTTCTCATCTTTAAGATAAGGTACGTACTTCAATAACTCTAGGAACATAGTCATGTATTCCTCATCTGTCATAGATCACATATTCAACTCATAGAACTCCTTGGCATTACTTTAATAGTACCTCTTTGACAAATACTTCTTTTGTAAGAGTCTCTTGAATTCATGCCAACTCAACTACTTTGTCCTAATGTATTTGACACACTTCACGTCTTCCCACCAGATGTTTTCTTTCCATTTGAGGTTGAAAATAGTTATCCTAGCCTTCATTTTCTTTGTGTAATCATGCAACTCAAATAACTTCTTCATTCCAAGCAACCATGCCTCTGCGTCCTTTGGTTTCTTCAACTCTCCATTAAATTTAGTTGGCTTGGATTTCTTGAACTCATACGACAAATATCCCTTGTCACTCCTCCTATAAGGATAATAGCGATGGTGACCATGATGCCTGTATGAACCAAAACTAAAGTAGAATCCATATACACCACATCTCCTATCAGGTGCATCCACGAACCTGCCATCTCTGATTGTTTCATCTCTGTCAAACATGTTCCTACCATGAGACCTACTACTATATGCTCCATTAGTCCTTTCCTTTTGTTGATAACTAATTCGTAGTTTTCACTGTCTCTGCAAGTATGACAACCTCTAAAGGATCATTGCATTGACCTCAGCTTGTTGTTGTTGTGCCCTAGCAAGTATTTCTTGTGACCGAATGATCTTGTCATTATCCACCTTGCAACTTTTGATTTCTTCCTTCAAAATTTCAAAATATCTGCTATGTCAGGAGAGTACTCATATTTTTGTTTCTCATTTGATCTATAAGGAGAGTCTCTTGAAGTATAATCCACCATAATGCTAGTCATATTTGATCCTCTTCTTCATGCAAACATACCATGTGAGATAAACCAAATATAAACAAAATCATCATACCTCAGTGAAGTTTACGGGACATTATCTCATCTGTAAAATCAATCTGGAATAGAAAAATACATGCGTATACATAATCATATCACTCTATCTACCTCATCTCAATTATCATCCCAGTTACCATGCCTGATTCCACAAGTTTTAACACCGACTAAATACATGCTAATCATAGCCACTACAATGCATGCATAACAAACATATAGAATGCATGCATGATAAGCACATTATGCCCATCCATTCCAAGTATTGAACCATGCTATGATACCACCCTTTAATGTGCCTCCACCCACATTTACCCAAGTTTACAAGTCTGCAAGGGTAAACATGATAAGAATATTTGCTATGGAATGACCTGACGTCCTAAGTATAGTTAAGGAGGTGGATTCAACAAACTGAAACTTTACTGACCTTCTTTAGGAGCTACAAGACCCTCAGGAGCTAGACAACCACTCCAGGTGCCTAAACCCCGAGATAGATTTATTTTTCATTTATCTAGACCCTCAACATGCACAAGCCTGCAAGCTATTGACTATGAGCCTCTAGTCGCATGCATAACACTGCATCCATGTGATTGCAACCCAAAGTTCTCATTTTTGAGGGTGTGGTCTCGAGATTTGAGCCATAATTCTAGGACAACCTCCATACTAATGCCTAGAACTACATACAGCTTCTCAAAATCATAAATGACATCAAGAAAATGTTATTGATACAAATATTGAACATAATATTGACCCAACTAGGTCTAACCATGACAGACGTTTCGTGAAACATATGGTGAACTTGTAATCTAAAAGTCATGAATGCAAATCTAAACGTAGGGGTCTAATACTTATTTGATAATCACCAATAATTTCTAATTCCATCTCATAATAGTTTCATTAACACTTGTTAGCTTATCAATTCATCAACTGATCAAATACATATCAATTCATGATCAAGCCATAACTAGAACCTATTATGGAACCACACTTATAACCAAAATATAACCATAATATTAACCATGATAGAATAGCCATCAAAGCCACATAATAACAAGTACAAATACTCATGACATACAATAGGAAAATAACTCTTATTAACATATGAAAAAGCTAACCAAGTCAGGAACTTCCACATACCACCCGACCATAGATTGTGTTGAACCAAATATCTGTTTCATCCTATCACCCCCATTCCATATTCCAAGCATGAATTTTGGATATCAAGAAATAAAAAATCAGTGCTTCCCATAGATTAACCTGCCTCCACCCTCAAGCTTTACAACAATCCTGCCAAAACCGGTTAAGTGATTAATGGGCCCAAATCAAGCATGGATGCCTAAACAATTATTCACCATTACCTTGAGGAATTTTCCTATCTCCACCCACACGTTGAGGGCTCCCCATAGATTAAACCACTTCCACCCTTAAGGATTTACCACAATCTTTCCAAAACCAGTTAAGGGATTCCTAGGCCCTATGGAAATTTTCCTCATACTACCTCACCTGGTTCCAAAATCTTCTGGAAATCCAAAGCTCAACCAAATAAAAGAACCCCATCACACCATGGCTATCGAGAAATGGAAAGGAAAGGTTGAAACCATTTTCACACCTAGAAAAACCCATGCCAATGACAACAAGAGAACCAAATACACAAATGCAGGTACCATGATTTCACAAACCATCTAGGAAATCACACATGCAACCTGTTATTTGCTAAATTCTCCCATTCAAGCTCCTTGATCCAACCTTCCTTACTTTTCCTTGACTTTCCTTTGCTTTCCTTTTCCTTCCTTGGCTTCCTTTCTCCAATACTAGAGTGCTCCAAGAATGCTGTAAGCATGAAAGAATAGAAGAGATCTCCAAAACTGAACTAACAAAAGCTAAACCAACAAAAGGATGTGAACTGATCCTTAGAAACCTTTTTATCATTAAGGCCTCTATTTTCTTCATTTTAATTAATTTTCCTCATGCAAACATGTGACCTTTCATCTCTTATTCCCCTATTTTCCTTTATTTTCATAAACAAAATTCCAATTAATACCTTTTGCCTTTCCAAAGGCATTTTCAGTTTCCTTAGCAATATTAAACAACAAGTGATACCCACTAGGATGTTTTTCCCAACATTCATCTTGGAATACATGTCCCATTCCCTTGGTCTTATTTTTCCTTCATTAACCTTTATTACATGAAATTTTAACCCAGGGTTGTTACACTACAAGTCTCATTCCCTTGTCTGCAACTTTTATCCTTTGTTGGCGAGCTTCAACTTTAGCTACGTAGGCTTCTTCTATCTACTATTGAATCTCTATCATCTGGTAGATTCTTCTCTACATTGGGTCGATACTTAGTGTTCCCTCTTGCAACAATTTCACCACAGGAAACCTGAGGTTCATAGGAAATACCACATACATTTGATACACTAACTAGTACAGAGACATGCCACTAGCTCTCTTGGTGTTCATTTTTTCTGCCCATACCACATATTTGAAATATGCATCTCAATGCCTCTTGCTATGATTCAACATTCTCTTGATAATATTCACCAGCTTCTTATTTGTTGACTCTACTAGTCCATTTCCTTGTGGGCAATAAGTTGTGGAATGCAATAACTCTATGCTATAATACTGACAAAATTTCATCATCTTACAGGACTTGGAGGCTTGAGCATTATCCGTGGCAATATTCCTTGGACATCCAAAACTTGAAAGCATATTGTCTTCCAAGAAATATATAATCACATTCTCATCATCTTTATGTGTTAGGATGGCTTCCACCCACTTGGTGAAGTAACTGGTGGACTTGAGAATGTTTGTTTCCCACTTGAGTTAAGGATGTATTTCTTCAATGAAATGCAATTCTGACTACTGGAAAATAGCATGCATTTCGATTGGCTTCATTGGAAACGACTTAAGCTTTTTATTTCTTGAAAATAATTTACATTTTAGACAGACTCAAATAATAGCATTTGTATCATTTAATAGGGAGGGAAAATAGTATCATTCCCTCAATATTTTGTGAGACATGACCTTCCATGATTGAGGTCCTTTGCATGCTCCTCGATGGAATTCTGTTGTGATTCCTGATGCTTGGTCCTCAGTGACACAAGTGAGAAAAACTCCAACAGGGTCCTTCCAGAACAATCCCTTGACTAAGGTGCAATATTTGATTTATTTCAGTTTTAAAGATCTACATTTGGCCTTTCGTAGCTTCAGTGGACATTCTAGATTCTAAAAAAAGAAGATGATATCTTGATACCATGGATAATTTTGAAATTTTGAGAGGTCCTTCAAGAAGAGTTTTTGTGGGTTCCTTCTATCTAGTGGGAAGGATTCTTGTGGATTCCTTCCTAATGGAAATAGAGGTTCTTATGGATTCTCTCCTCCATGATGAATAGTTTCTTTTGGATTCTCTTCCTCTGAAGAAGGAGGTTCTTGTGGATTCTCCTCTTCGTAGATATTGAAAATGTCTTCATTAGTGCATCTTTCCAGTGCAACATGATTTTCCTCAGTCAGTAGCTTGGCTAGTACTTATCCCTTGACCAATTTAGTAGGCTTGATCTCCACATCATATTCTTGTATCGTTTCTATCCATTTGCCTCATCAACCATAAGTATCAGGTTGAACAAGAATTTATTTTAACATTGCATGTGGTACATATGCTATCACCTTAAAGTGTAACACATATTCTTGAAATGTCTTGAAAACTGTTATCATGATGTGTGCTTTCTTCTTTAGAATAATGTATTTCAATTCAACATCTCTCAAAGCATAGCTAAATAAAGTTATAAGTTGTTCATGCCCTTCTTCATTCTTTTGCAATAGAATCACCGTTATGGTATGTTTAGATGCAAATGAAAAAATTTGAAACTCGTTAGAAAAATAAAGACTTGCTAGAACTTTTACTTCCATAATGGCTTTCTTGACCAATTCAAAAGATTATCATGATTTTGGATTCGAGCTGACTTCATTGTCTTTCTTGAGCATGCCCATAATGCACTTTAATAGTTTTGCAGGGTTTGCAATAAATATGCACAAGAGATTGATTGTACCCAGGAAGGAGTAAGCTTATTTATTGTTATGAGGCAAACAAATCTTTGAAATAGCATCTACCGACTCTAGGTCAAGCCTACCAACTTTTTTTGGGACAATATGTCCCAACAATGTTCCTATTTACAATGCAAAGAATGAATTCTTAGGATTTAATGAAAGACCCAATTTTCTAAACTTGAGGAAAGTTTGTCTCAAATGCTCGAGATGATCTTCATCTGATTTCGAGAAAAAATTCATGTGACCTAGATAGATAAATATGAACCTATCTAACTCTTTGACAAATGCAATGTCCGTGGCCTTTTTAAAGGTGGCTCCCACGTTCATCAAGCCCAAATGCATTTTATCATACATAAAGGGGTACCCCATGGTGTTGTGAACGCTCTCTTGTATTTGTCATCTAGATGCACTATTATATGATTGTAGCCTGAGAAGCCATCCATCATAGATATTTTATATGCTCCCAACACTTTTTGTAGCAAGTGGTCCATCTTGGGGAGGGGATAATTATCTTTCAACGAACACGGATTCAGGTTCCTCAAATCCATAGAAAGTATGATATTTCCACCCACTAGGAATATCTTAGCAGGAATATAATCTTTCTACCTAACAAATTTTTGATCTCATTTCCTATCATTGGTAGCAAAATGGGGTTAAACCTCCCATTTTTTTGCATAAAAGGCTTAGTATTTTTCTTCAATGTTATTCTATGTTGAATAATAGAATTATCATATGTTTTAAGATATTCGTTATTCCATGTGAAAAAAAATCTTTAAATTCCTTAAATAACCCAACATACCTCTTTTTGTAGTTAGGCTACAAATATTTGGATAGTTTTACCTTTTGTGGATTTTCTTCTCAGTTGAGGTTGTGTTCTTCCACGTTATCATCTACTGACTTAAGGACTAGTTTAGTTGGTATATCATTTTGATCAAAAAAATTCTCGAGCAAAACAAACCCCTTGGGGATGAAGTTATTCTTGAGTTGTATTACATTGTGCCCTCCAACCTAATTTAATAATCGTTTGTTGTTATTCAGATGTTATTCTTCTCTTTGTTCATCCCCAAGTAGTTGTTCATTTGAATCGATATTGATTGTTGAGAACTCATCCATGAGTCCTAAGAACATTTTTAGCTATTGCTCATCTTCAAATACCTACCAATGCCTAATGTTATCAGGGACAGACGGTTAGTAATGCATTTCCACTTCATGCTTCACTTTCAGTTCTAGAGGAGGTCGGAAGGTAATGGGCGCAATTGATAAGGCATTTCCAAATTAATTATCTTCCCTACACATAGTTGTAATGTTAAAAGCATCAAAATAATTCTCAATAATATCCCATACAACATTTTGGTATGATCTCATTTGGGGTTTTTTTTTGGTATAAATGTTTCTCACTTGTAGGACTACTAGTTCTGAATCCCCAAAAGCCACGAGATTCTTCACTCCCATTTTTTGAGTTGTCTTTAATCCTAGAACCAATGTTTCATATTTAGGAACATTGTTAGTGGAATCAAACTCCAATTTATAAGAGAGGGAGAGGTTCTGCCATATGGGTGGTATCAAAATCACTCTTGCTCTTGTACCTTCTCATGAACATGTTTCGTTAAAGAATAGTTTCCACACATTATTGAGTTTTTATACTAGCTATTATATCGTAGGACTAGTCATTGTCACCATAGTGAGTTCAAGGGTGAGTGATAGACTATAGGACCCCATTGATTCTTTTGCAGTGTAGACCAATATATTATTGGACTTCTTAGTATCACTAACAACATAGAAATCCTTAGCCTCTCTATAGAGCTTACATTCCTATCCCTGAAAAATTGGTATTGTGGCATATGATAGGTACATTTAAAGCATTCCTCCCAATTTCCTAGCCCATGATCTAGAAAGGAGCATAATATAAGAGGCTAGGATGTTGACTACCACTATATCCATGATTAGGTTATTATTTGGTATTTGAGTGAGGGAAACTACCATGTCATTGAAGAGGCCAACAAAATTTACTCTCTTGAAATCAAATGAGTACAAGTCATGGTATGGTTTGGTGATGTCTATCCCTAACTCTATCATAACTGATTTATGCATGAAGTTGTGGGATTCCCTTGAGTCCAACATGGAATTGTATGGCAACTTGTTGTGCACATTCAATGTAATGTAGAAGGGAGGAATGTCATCATCTTGTTCCTCTATGTGAGGCCCAAAATCCACATGTGGATGGTATTCTTGGATATTGAGAGTGTCATTGTGAGTGTTCTGTTTAGGTTTAATTAGGATCCTTTGTATTAATGGTTGATAGGTTGGATTTTGTGCCAATTCCAATAAAGGAATGGGAACTTTAATTTTTCTCAGTTCTTGTTTAGGATTAAAGAGAAAGGAGACATTTCATTCTATCTCATTGGTTAATTGGCCTTGGGGTGGTGTAGGCATGAGATGTTTAGGTGTCTCTACTTGCGTAGGAGATGGATTTTGGTCCTAGGTGTTCTTTCTTTTCTTCACTAGGACATCTATTTTTCTAGTTGAGGGCTAAATATGTGGGAGGATGTCGGTTTGTGTAAGTTTAGGATTAGGTGGCGACATAGTAGGTTTATTCAATCTGCTCTGTTGGTTGTCAACGACGAGTTTTCCCACTCGATGCCATAGGTAATAGGTTCTTATGATTTCTTCCATAAGAGAATCTATTACTTTATGGTACTAATAAGGTGAGACTCCATAATATTCATACCCTTCCCAATCACATGCAATATGGATTTCAGATGTTGCAAGGGAATGTGTGTATTCATTCTCAGTAATGTAGAATGTGGGACTAAGGTCTCCTACCCATTTTATTTCTTCTTCTAGTGTATTTTCCTCTATATTTTCATCAGTTTACTGATTCATATGTCTCCTAACAAGGGGTTGTCTAGGTTTCTCCTCTACTCTTCTATCCTTGTTCATTTGTTGCAGGTGGAATGGTTTTCAGAAAAAGGCTGGGTTATCAGGAGGTTTTTATGATTCTTTCTCATCCCTTTAGCGTCAAGCTTAGAAACCTTTTTAGATATGTTCCTCATTAATCAATTCATATCCTCGATTATTTATTTAGATGGATCCTCATGATAGGTGAGTTGATTAGGATCTTCTTTGATATTATTCTTACATCTATCTTGGTTTCCTCCCCTTTCTCCTTCTAGGTCATAGTTCGTGTTGGTTATTTCTAATATTCATAGTTTCCTTGCTACAATACGATTTATGTATATCCCAGTTGCATCTAATTGCATATCAAATAAGTTTCTAGGTCGTCTCTTTCTAAGCATAACAAAGAATTATGGCTCGAAATTTGTCACATAGTTGACCATGATAGTAATGGGAGTGGGCTTGACTTCATTTGGGATTTTGTTGTAAATTTTATTGAATCTCTGCTTGAAGTCCTCTACACTTTTGGATGATCTCTTCTTCATTTCTGAAAATTTACTAAAATTCCTTCTTCTCACCCCATTGGGGCTCAAAAAACCTTTTCCAAATTGTTCGAACAATGTAACGAATTTGGGGGAGAGTACATAACCATTTTCATATGATTCCCTCAAGGGTATGCATAAAATGTCTCATGAATACATATTCATCTTCCACCATGAAGTTATCTATGAAATCCTAGAACACGCTTATATCTTCCTCAATGTTCCCTTTCTTCTCACCATTGAAATGAGGCAATACCTTAAGATGTTTTTCGATCATATCATGCAGCACCCTAAGAAGAGCTAGCAGGGCATATCACACTATCACCCAAGCCAAACATTGATTAGGTTGGTTAGGTTGATTACAAGGTTGACCCTGTCCAACCATGATGTGTTGCAAGATCAATTTTATCGTGGTGGACAAGGTTGGGGTCCTAGTTTTTTCAATTATTTATGGAGTTTCCTATTGGGATTTATGTCTAGGACTAAGTGATTGGATGTATTCACATGGCCTTCATAGGCATGATGCTTGTATGGTCACTTCTAGGGTGAGGTAATTGTGTAATTATTGTAGGTGATGGGGAAGGTGATACTCTACTCATTGAGGTCTGTGAGGGCTTGATAGGTGAAATTTTAGCTCATTGTTTCGAATTGTACAAAAAGCACTCTGGGTTGGAAACATGCATTATAATTTCTTGGTTGAAATTGCTCCAAGTATGCCTTGTTAATGAAGCGAGAGTGTAATAGCATGAGTTGAAAATAGTAGAATGATTAAAACTCAACTAACATAGGAAGAAATAGGTATAACATATACACTCAAAAAATGTGATAAAATGGTTAAAGTGTGGTAAGATGGGTCATTGTAGTATAGTGGTGCAAATTATAGATGAATAGATGAATGTGTGAACAAATAGGATGGCACAAAAATTGAAAAGTGGAGCCGCCAAGTGGAGAGCATAGCATAGAAATTTTCATCATTCATCCATTGTAGAAGGCTGAACTAGATGTGGTTTCCCTACGGAATGGAGTCAAATCATCCCCGGTGACACCACTGGGAGATGTTGGCTCCCTAGCGTCACACCATGTCATGTTGTGGTGTAAAGCCTAGAAACATCTATATGGGCTCTATTTTTTGTTTAATCGATGAAAGTTTCAAATTTGGGCTTCAATTGTCATCATCTTGCTTCTTGAAATATTACTTGTGTTGGACGTTCTCATAGTGTTGATGTACTTTCTTTATTTTCCAAACAATAACTGATGTAAGATGATAGTGCACAAATAGAAAAGCCATGCATTAATTATTTTCTGAAAATTATGTATGACTGTGAAATTTAGACTTGAAATATAACAAACTAGGGTCACACATTCAAGCCACATGTCTCTCATTTTCCCCTTTATGTCTCATAGAAAAAGAAATAACATGTTGAATTATGTCACAACCATAAAGTTAAATCCTCATGAAAATTCATGTTTTGTTCAATCTTAAGTGAACAATTGTAATGAGACAATAAAAATCATAAAAATATTATATAGATCAAGAAAATTGTTCATGTTTCACTTCCTTCAAGCCTTCTTTTTGAGCACGTGTTATGCATAATTAGCCTTTAAATCTGTATTAAATTTATCTTAGGGTAGTTGTTAATTTGAGAGTGGTTTTTGATCAAGGTTGGGGGGAAAACACCATTACATTAAGTCTTTTGTTGAGCTTCATTTTCGTTGATTTAGAGTAGAAGCATTCATAACCCTTGGGTTTGACATGAAAATTTTATAAAATAAAAGATGTATGAAATGGAGAATCAAGCTTTACCCAACTTAAAGGAGCAATAAAGAATTCCTTTAAGCGAAATAAACCCTGGTGGATGACTGAGAAATTAAGAATTAAACTATTAGAAAATACATAATTATGAAATTTACTTGTACCTTTAAAACCCTTGCAAGAAATATCAAGAAAGCCAAGAAATTCTTCAAGCTAGCTTGATAGATCTTGAAAAACTAAAACAAACCATCATACTAATGCCAAAATTAATTTCAACATAAATCTTTAAACAATTCTACACAATTCACAAAACATATCAGGTTTAAAACTCAAAATGCCATGAATATTGCATACACTTTCTTTCTATTAGTAGTAAAATTCAAAATAAAGGTGTCATGAACACATATCAAGGCCCACTATCACAAGCACTTGAGGATGGGCCTCATTAGAAAGGAGAACTAGGATTGAACCTCATGGAGGTTGTTGCACCTATGGTAGGGGGAGGAGACATGATAAAATCTAGTTAGCTTATGGATAGTGTGGCCCAGGTTGGGTACGATCCTTGGGTGACTTTGACAGCCTAGATGCCCCTAGGTTGTGGTTTCTCAAGCTAGAGGTCAAGCTTGTAGGAACAAATACAACTTGAAAAACAAATAAAAAAGGGGTCATGAACACATACATGATGAGAGAAATAAACAACCCAAGAGTTACTTTAGAATTCTTCCCCAAAATTTATTCAATACCTCCCGACAATTCACTAAATGTTTTGGAAAAGTTTCCCCTACGACCAAGATTCCCCCTCCCCCCCCGTTATATTCAAAATTAAGCTTCGATATAGACACTCTAAGAGATTGGACCTACCCTAACCTACTAGTGGTGTATGTAAAACCACTCAAGTTGGTTACAAAATTTCCATTTGTATTGTAACTAATTTCTTCTAGAAGTTTCGTTGCACATTTGTTGGTTGTAGAGTGGGCCCCTCTAGATTTAGCTTTGATTCCAACATTCTCTCTCCATGCTAGGTGTTTCATTTCTTCCTACTTTTAGTGGTGACTCGATCAGGCACTATAGAGAATGCTTTACTAGTGGTGTTGATGATGCTGCCTTGATTGATGGAAAGGTGAAAAGCATTGAACTAATTACAGAGACCCATGCAAGCTCGTGACACCTTGTCTGATGCTCGAAGCTCCCTCCATAGGAATATAGGTATGTAAAAGTTTGGGAACCCATTTCAAGTGTCTCGTGAGAGGCCCAATCATATAGATCCATTAGGATTCTCCATTTTTTACCAGATGGGACAACATAGGGACAATCCTCAATGATAGTGCTTTGGAGGCTAGTGATATCTTTGTAATCAACTCTTCTTTATTTCTTGAAAAGTTCCTTTGACAAGAACAATACCTCATAGTGTTCTTTATATAATTTTATGATCTCCTTCAATGAACGAGTGTGTTTTTCCATTCTCATGTCTCTGTAGCCTTTCTCGACCTCATTCAAGAGTTTCATGAATGATTCCTTGGCTAACGGACCCCTTCTTCAGTAAAGAATGCTAGAAAACATTTGTGTAGAAGGGTTCACACTTTTATTTGAAAGAAGTCAATTCCTCTTCCAAGGATTTCATATCTTCTTTAGACAACATCACCAATTCACTTTTCCTTATTACTTGATTATCTTTAGTTACCCATTTGGGCCAGTCTAAATTTTCCTTGGAAATGTCTTCCTTTGACACTCGATGTAGGAAATCTATAATGATCTCAGCTTTCCCAAATGAATCTTTGATGGTACCTTAAATAGGTTCTATTTACATCTGCACCCTTTGATTCATTTCTATCATCTCCTAAACAAACTTCAAATGATCCTACTACTTCTTCATTGCCTTAATCACGTGTCCCCAGATTAATCCCCTAAGAATTTCAAAAGATGGGTTTCCAGAGGCATTCCTTTTTAACAACTCTAACTTGGCATTGATTTTTCCTATGTATTCCCTTGCCTGGAGGATTTATGCCTTGTCCTTCTACAAATCTTGCCTATGATTCCGGAGCTAATTCCACGATTCTTTGGTGATCAAAACATCTACTTTCTTAGCCAATATCTAGATTGACTTTCTTAACACAAGGGATGCCACAAGTAGGTTGTTATCATTCATGCAATATTCACACTAACACACTTCATTTTCCTTTCCCTTCATGTTCGTACCACCTTTGGCAGATGAAGAGGCCATATGATGAGATGATGCACTTGAAATTTTTCTTATGGGTGGAATGAGAAGAACCCCAACTTGTCCCAAAAGGAGGTTCTTATTGTGAGATGAGGGTGATGAAGCTTATCGAATTCCCTTAAATTCAAGACATTGGGAGAGGTAACACTTGTGACCTAAGGAAACTGAGGTTTGGAATGAACTATTTAAAAGGTGATTTATCCTTAACAACATTATTATGACCATAATTCTACTATTTTGTATGAGCCTTTCGTATGAAGATTAATCCTTGGGAGCGAGAAGAGTATCTTGTAGAAAACCAATGCCTTAGTTTATTTGTTCAGATTTTTTATGGATTCTTACCTAATGAGGTCCTTTGATAGTGTATTCATGAAAAAAAATGATTTTCCAACCTCATCTTCATGAATTCAAGGCAAAAATTTAGTAAAGGGTGTGAGCTACAAAGATGCATGTTGGAACAAATTACTCAAATGGACAGGGTGACAAGAATAATATTTTTGTGCGTCCTTTTATACCATTTTTCAATGAAACATGTGAGGACCTCTTTGGTAGGAGGTACTAGTCATTTCAAGCTAACATTGATGGAATTTTTAATGGAATACATGTGACATATGAAACAAAGGCTTACTTTTTTTGGGAGTACACGTGTCTTGCTCTTGCATGTTTTAGTTTTTAGTTGTGGAGATCCTGGAGGTGGAGCGAAGGTGACAAGGGGCTAACATGTGTCCAACCCTACAACCCCTGGCTCATCCCATCTGCCATGCAATTTTCTAGTGTGAAACTTGTTGAGGCCCTGAGAAGGACATCTAATTTTGCCATTTGATAATGCAGGGATGGACTTTCTGCCACAACTCTCATGACACCAGGGTGTTGCATTGAATGGCAAAGCCATAACATGTGGAGGGGAGGAATGGATGGAATGAGCTTAACGAGTGATGTGGACTATGAGTGAGATGAGGGAGGTGTGGTGCAATGGTGGGTGCACAAGAAATGTGGGTGAGGGCGCATGGCATCACTTTGCTTCGAGTGAGGGGAAGAAAGCTTAAGCTGCGAGGTCATGCGGGAGGTCTGTGGCGCTAACATGTGGCCTACTCTCCATGGCCTCTAGGAATTATCATGCATGTACATTGACTGCACGAAAGGATCTCGGCCATTGGATAGGCAAGAATCATTGTCGTCAAATCTAGTAAGTGCGCAAATTGTTGGCACCCTTCTTCCCTCCATACCGACCCACTATGGCCCATGAAACCCACCTTAAGGTACCTCTGTCGGTGCCTAGGATTGAGGCATGATGTGGCTCATGATTGAAAACAACTGTAATCCATCATGGTCATGAATAGTGCTCAAATGTTGGATGGAGACCCTATTGAAACTAAAAATTTGGTTGATTAGGCTCATCCTTAGATCTTACCAGGAATTTTATTTTGACACTAACATTCTGTTTGAGCTCTAACATGGTTGACTTAGGAATGAGATTATGACATGCCCTTAAATCTATCAAGCAATTGTGAAGAAGTTTATGATGAGTTTTTAGGGTGATGCAGAAACAAGGGCTACCGTATTCTTGCTCTTCGATGTGTGGACCACATATCACAACAACGTGATATTCTTGAATACTAAAGATATTATTATTTGATGATAACTTAATGGGATTCATGAACTTATTTATGTGAGGCTTGTGGATTGGGTTTGTAGCTAGTTCCAACAAAGGTACTAGAACTTTTATCTTGTTGAGCTCTTGTTCTATGTTGAACAGTGGGATTGTGATTCTTTCATTTTCTATGGTTGTTTTGGGTTGTGAACTAAGCGCTAAGGGTTTGTTTGTGTGGTATGAGTTTCCTTTTGGATTCCTCACATCATTAAAAGCATGTTTATTGATATAATGATATGACTCAAGATGAATTGAGTACATAACAACTTTGGCTTGACATTCTCCTATTGCTAATCGACCTCGTCTAGGATGCAAATCATATTTCCTCTAGAGTTCATTATTGTGTCTGTGATATGTTGGAATTGAGTAGAAAATATCCCATAATCATCCTTTGGATCAAAATTTTCCTATAACACTAGGGAATTTGCATAATCAAATTATGCAATATGTAACATAGGATACTAATTTCCCACCCAATTTGTGTCTTCATCTTGGTTCAACTAGTTAGAAAACTCATCCATTTGTAGTTTTAATTCCCTTTTCCAGGGAAATGGATTTGATACTCATCGAGCCTCATTTCTCTCTGCACTAGTTGTGGGTTGAAGGGCCTAATGAAATTATGATTTGGGGGTGATGGCATCTGATTTCTGTTAGGTGTCTTTATCTCCAATTTGGCCACCTTATTAGATAATTTCTTTATTAACCTAGTTATTTACTCAATATTTTCTTCCCCTAGGCCTTTATTACATGAGGAATGGTTAGGTTCATCCTTCACTTTCTTCTTGCCCTTATACATTCCATTTCCTCTTTCTTTCTCCATGTCTCAATCCTTCTTAATTTCCCAACATCTATAAGGTTTCCTTCTATTCTACTGATCATATTGCATATCTATTAGTGTCATGGGTTTCATTTTCCTTAAAATCATGGAAAATTTTGGTTTAAAGGCTACAGTGTAATTCACCCTAGCAACAATGGTTGCAGGTTTCACGTCATTTAGTATTTTATTGTACACCTTGTTAATTCTCTTAATAAACTCTTTTACATTCTTCAATGGTTTTTTCTTGACTACCAATAATTATGTGAGGTAATATTGAAATCCTTTCTTCTCACCCCACTGTGTACAAAAAGTTCTCACAAAATTATCGCATGAGTTTATAGAATGAGGAGGGAGGGTATGGAACCATTTACGCACATCTCCTTCTAGGGTCTGCATGAAAAGTATCATGAATACATCTTCTTCCTCCACCAAAATATTATTAGTAAAGTATTGGATGTTTTTGATATTAACCTCAATAATCTTTCTATTTTCCCCATAAAATTTAGGAAAGGGTTTCTAGTAGTGTTGTTGCATAGCATGTAAAACCTGAGATAGGGCTAGAGGCACATGTCAGACTACCACCTAGGATAATGGTTGATTAGGAGGGTTCTACAAATTGTGGTGTGGACCTTGTTTAGCCATGATATGTTGTAGAATTATATTTCTACCATCGAATAATATCGAGGGTCTAATCATAGTTGTTGGTCCAAAGGTTGATCTAGGCGTGGATAAAAGTGCAACTCTCGATGTCGGAGGACTTCAGGACTTAGGTTTTCCTTGTGTCTATTATGAAGAAGGTGGGGTAATCTAAGGTTTTTTTGGGTGACTAGATGAAATACTTACATCAGGAACATTATTAACAATTAGGTGAAGTGCATCAATTTCTGAATTTTTTGCTTGTAGAACTTTTTTCGTTGATTATAGTCGTAAACAAGATGTTATAGGTTAGGAACCAGAGGTGTTAAATTATGGTTTGGAATGTCCCAAGTGTATCTCTTACCAAAGCTATAATGTGACTGTGAAAACTATCTCCTCACGAATTATGATGATATGGCAAGTGTTAATACAAATAATGGATTAGACATCATTGTGGTATAGTAGTGAGGAGAACAACAAAGTCGCCAGGTGGGAACACAACTAATGGAATCATATTTTTTCCACCTAATATAAGAGGGTTGTTTTTATATCTACGAAATTACTTTGAACTTCATTCCCTAAAAAATGATGTTAGGAGATTTTAGGGCCTTTGTTAGGTCCCTATACTGCTAGTGCAACCCCTTATTTTTATTAGTACAACCCCCTTATTATCTTGTTGTGCCCATGTAGTCCCCATATTGTTATTATTGTGCCCCATAGAAGCCCACTATTGTTATTATTGTGCCCTTACATTATTATTGTTATGTCGGCTCTGATTATATTATGACCCCTTAGACTCCTATATATAGAAACAAGGTCTTGTCAATTGTATCATCCAAGAATTGTTAATTTGTGTAATGTAAAGGAGATTTTCCCTTTGAAGAGGCTTATTTCTAAGGCGTTTATCTGTCTTTTCTATCTTTTTGTGAGCTGGTTTCATAACATTTGGTATCAGAGCTTTGGATTTTAGGGTTTCGCTACTCCAAACAGGTCATCATGGTATTTTCGCTATAACTTTTTTCTGTGGCATTTCAGAAGCTAGAAAAAAAACCCATTTTAGAAGAGATCTTGCTAAACCACGTGTCCAAATGTCAAATCTTGTCTCACTATATTTTCGAGGATATGATATGAGGAAGTTAGGGTTTTTGCAAGCTCTAGAATTTCATATAAAACAGGTCATTGCGGTATTTTCGCTATAACCTTTTTGCTACGAAGTTTCGAAAGCTAAAGAAAAAACCCATTTGAGAAGAAATCGTTCAAAATCACGGATCCAAATTTTAGATCTTGCCTAGCTATATTTTCGTATATAGGAGCTAAGTAATTTAGGGTTTTTGCAGACTCCCGAATTACATCCTAAACAGGTGACCTTGGGAAAATCGTCATAACTTTCTCGCTGAGCAACAAATTGAAATTTCATCAGAAGTTGCAGAAAGAGGACGACATGTAGTTTTCTGTGCATAGTTTTTAGATCTGAAGGTTGAAAAAGTGACACGTGGCATGTTGTACACGTTTTCTCTATTGAAACATTATATGATCAGGTCATCTTAGGAGATTGGGCATAACTCTTTCTTGGAGAATCAAATTTTGATCAGACTTGCGGGGTTAGAAAGAGGACTCAGAGGGATACTGCAAGGGACAATTTCAGAACTTTGAGATCTGAAATTACAAAGTTACAGCCATTTCAAGATTGAGCTCCTCAAAATCAAGAAACAATGATATGAGGAAGTTTGATGGAAAGGATCCAGTAAATTGGATACTATAGATGGAGCAATATTTTGATCTACATGGTGTATCACTATTACAAAAGGTACGTATTGCATCTTCATATTTAGAACCGGATCAATTTTTATGGTATAAAGGGCTTTTTTCTCATAAACAACTTGTTACGTGGTCAATTTTCACGAAGGAAATGATAACACATTATGAGGATACAAAGAGCAACACCACAACAATTGGAACAAAAAGGAGGAAAAGGGCTTTACTACAAAGTGGAAAGAAAAATTATGGCAACAAGGAAGCCTACCCCTCACAACTATAAATATGGAAGTGTTTTTTCTCCTAGCCTTCCACAACATACAAGGGTTACACCACAACAACTAGAAGAAAAAAGAGAAAAAAGGCTTTGTTACAAGTGTGATAACAAATACGTTAAAGGTCATAAGTGTGCTGAGAAGAAATTATTTTACATTGATTGTGGAGAGGAGGAATAAAATGATCAAGAAACGTCGAAAGAAGAGTATATACACCAAGAACCAACCCCAGAGAAAGAAGAAATGAATCTAACCATATCTTGTAAAGCATTGGAAAGAATTACCACTCCTAAAACTCTCAAGATAGAAGGACATATCAAGAAGAAAAAGGTTCAAGAAGTGAAAGATCACATCGAGAAAGAATAAATGAATCTAACCATATCTTGTAATGCATTGGACATAATTACCACTCCTCAAACTATCAATATAGAAGGACATATCAAGAAGAAAAATGTTCAAGAATTGAAAGATCACATCGAGTCTCAAGAAATCAATCTGACCATATCTTGTAATGCATTGGAAGAAATTAGCACTCCTAAAACTATCAAGATAGAAGGACATATCAAGAAGAAAAAGGTAAGAGTGTTGAGTGATTCAGGAAGTACCCATAATTTTATTGATTGTAAGATAGCCAAGGAATTGAATTGCCTCCTATATCCAGCATCAGAGTGTCAAGTGCTGGTTGCAAGTGGAGGAACCATAAATTGCTCTAGAAAGTGCCATACTATCAAGCTAACCATGGGATAGTATGTATTGAATAGCCCAATGCTTTCCATTCCAATGGGTGGTGCTGATGTTTTACTAGGAGTCCAATGGCTACAATCTTTGGGTATGATAACTTTTAATTTTCAAGAACTTTTCTTGAATTTTTTTTGGGAAGGAAAGGAAGTTGAATTGAGGGGTGTTGAAGGAAAACCTGGAAAGATAATCAACTCTAATTGCATGACAAAGCTTATAAATAAATAACAACGTGGTGTAATTGCACAATTATGTTCACTAGAGGATCCCACATCGGAATCATGTATTTCTCCAAATCTCCAAAACGTTTTGGACAATCATTCCAAAGTATTTGAGACTCCCAAAGGCCTCCCACCTATTCGTGATCATGATCATGCTATTCATTTGATTCCATGAAGTTTTCCTCCAAGCATCAGGCCTTACATATATCCATATGCCCAAAGGAGTGGGAACTCATTCAACAATTGCAGAAGACCCCAGTTCAAACAATATTGCGAGAACTTGACAAGGAAGGAAAAATCATATTGGAACCTGAAGCAGTCAAAAAACCGAGAAATCGAAAGCTATGAAATAGATCAATTTCAGATTATCTCATCAAGTGGAAGAACTTACTCGCTGAAGATTCCACATGGGAGGACAAGAACTTATACAGAAGCATCAAGAACTACTCAAGCGTTGAGGACAACACTTTTTGAAGGAGAGGGGCTTGTTAGGTCCCTATATTACTAGTGTAACCCCTTATTGTTATTATTACAAACCCCTTATTATATTGTTGTGCTCATGTAGTCCCCATATTTCTATTATTGTGCCCCATAGAGGCCCACTATTGTTATTATTGTGCCCTTACATTATTATTGTTATGTTGGCTCTGATTATATTATGACCCCTTAGACTCCTATATATAGAAATGTGGTCTCGTCATTTGTATTATCCAAGAATTGTTCATTTGTGTAATGTAAAGGAGGTTTCCCCCTCGAAGAGGCTTATTTATAAGGCATTTATCTATCATTTCTATCTTTCTGTGAGTTGGTTTCATAACAGCCTTAGAGTCACAATGTGTTGTGTTGATACTGTAGAGCCTCAAACCATATATGATTTTATCAATTCCAAGGTTACTTTCTTTATTCTTATGGAGAACTACGTACGAAACATGAAAACCTTCTAGAAGAGGATATTGGGTTCGATTCCTTCACCTATTTTCAAACTGAGGCATTGATACACTTTGGGTTAGACATGCAGTTTATGGGTGTTAAGAAAATGGATGATATGACAAGAATAATGACCAGACACTTAAGAATCCAATCATTTAACATAGAAATAAAGTAAAATTTCACTTAAAATTCTAAACCCATATGATATTTCTTCAATTTCAATGAATACTCTATGTAATATTAACTCATACCACAAGAAAAAGATGAATAATCAAACTAATTTAATTATCCTTATTATAAACATCATGTAATTATTACATCAAGATAATAATATGTACCATCAATGATTTCCATGAACAACTACATTTGCATTAACTTGAAATTGCAAATTCAAATTACATCAAAATTACATGATCTTAGGCAAAAAGAACACATCGCCCATCATATACTACATAATATCAATTCTAACCACAGATCTAGATTACAAACTCAATAGGTCCCCACAAAATTTTGACAAAGTTTTTGTACACCTAAAATTTCCACCTTATTCCCATCAAAATGAGGCCTATTTATAAGACACAACACCCTAGGAACTAGATCCTAACCTACCAGCGGTACTGAGAAAGCAATAGGGAGTTACAATTTACAACTAGCATTGTGTGACTAAGTACTTCTAGAGACTTCCAACTAGTAGGGTGTCTCCTTCTTTTTTCAGCTCACTCCTCTTGTTGTTCAAACTATCAGGTTGACTTAAAAAATGAACATGTAGATACTTAAGGTGTGTTTTATGGAAAATTTCCTTCTATGGATAGAAGCTAACTCCCTAGATCTAGCGGCCTGATATAGAAATGAAAGAGGAAAAAAGACTTATGTTTTCCTTAGAGAAATTAGAATACGGAAAAAAAAACTTACCTGGGATCTGACATAAGCTCTCCTCTTCTCTTTTATTGTAAGCTCCAACTCTTGCTCCAAGTGCTATAAATGGAACTTGCAAAATGACTAAAACAAGAAAAAGAACTAGAACAAACAAATAGCATAAACCAACATCTCTAAATGACGAGTCAAGAATGCATTGCAATACATATCCATGAATAAGACACAAGTATAGGAAAACAAAGAAATTTTTGTATTAATGAATGTAGGAGAGAATTACAATCCTTTACAGATATAAACCTTATAGATGTATCCCCTAATATCTTGTCCTTTCTTAGCCATAAAGAAAACCATCAATATTAACCATAATGCATGAATGGATGATGGATCCTTAAGCTCAAAGTAGCAGCATGAGGGCACAACTATGAATCTCAAAAATCCAACCCAAACTTTATGGGAGGCAGTGCATTTATAGGGTAAAAGAGGTAGTTTAGGATTTACCAATCTAGGAATTAGATCCGCATATGAGGGATGATAAGGTATAGGAAAGAGAGATAATACCTCTAGAGTAGGAATTCAAGATATCAATCAATATTAAATAGTTAAAACAACCTTATAAGCTTCTTGAAAGAGAATATTTGAAATGATTTTTTATTTTTCATGAAATTCTAAAACCATCATACCAGCAATGAAGGAAACATGTGTTGGTCAGCGCAGTGGCTCAGTTATACAACATGAAACCATCGCAGGCTAGAAGAAGGAGAGTGCATTAGGGCCAAAAATGGGTTTTTGAGCTTAATAACACATAAAACTTGGAATTTTGGAGAGGTAATTCTTAAGTCTATGCAAAGGGATTATTGTAAGGTGTCAAGGATGTTGATTAATCTAGTTTTCAAGAAATTTTATTGGACACGACAAAGTGGCCTATAATAGGTTCCCCCCTAAATTACAAAGTTAGAAGAAGTGTCTAATGTCTGAAGTGATTTACCATGTTACAAGTCTGAATCAAGAATATATTAGTTGAGACCATCATCTGTTGCAATACATATTATCATCGTGATATCATTATTAAGGATTGAAACATATTATCATCGTGATATCATTATTAAGGGAGGCATACCCATACTTAACATTTAATCCAATTTACATGTACAATGATAAAAAAATATCGTCCAATGATGACAAATTGTAGACCCATGCTTGGGTCACTACGTGAGTTATCATAGCCATCATTCTTTGTAGTCATGTATGAATCCCAAAATTAGAACCCAGATGGATGAAACTAGATTTAGGGTCTTCTACCTCGTCACTCGATAGTACGGGTTTAACCATGTGAATAAATGAGTTGTGTTCGAACATGGTAGAAATAATCTGATTATTGGCTAATGATGTAAGTCATTAACAGACATGAGAGGAACCACCAATAATGATAATGACCCTCAAGGTACTACAACACAATCCATGCGGTGTGAATTAATGAGATGAAGTCGAACACCACACAAAATATTCTAGTCAAAGGCCAATGATGAAAACCTATTGTCGAAAGTGAGGAAACTTACCATTAAGGTATGTGAGCCTTATGGCACTGAAGGGAGTTTCTAAGTTAACTTCCCAGATAATGAGTTGATGTCGAGAGGAAGTGACCTATCACAAGAGGGCCTTAATGTATCCCCCATCAATGACACAAAATGGGTATCACAATTTGATACAAAATGATGATGATAAAAATATGGTTCAGGAGCGAAAGAAATGGTAAGAGGATTAATTTATTGTAGAAAAACTTAATTGAGGAACTTCTCTTGAACATATCTACGACATTGTATGGAGTTGGAAACATTTACTCAAAACTGATTACAGAGGTTTTTAATATGGTGTGATTAACCAAAAAGGAAAGCAGGTTTCCCAACCCAAAGAATTCACAAATATGATGTGAAAGTGTCGTGCTCAAGAGTGACTTGCAGCCATTAATAAGTTTTCCAATGCCTGTTTCCCCGATTTCCCAACCATTTCTAGCCAGTTCCTCTTTATTTTTGACAAGCTTGAGGAGGATAGCATATGCTTGATCTATAAGTTCACCCTTCAGATCAATCCTTCCAATTATATTTAATGATCCCTATGAAGGAGTGGTTCGTTCTCGTCATGCTTGAAGATTCAAATGTTTTTCAATAATTTGATGAATCCAACAAAGGTGTAACTAACTCCTTTTTCATGTGTAGACATTTTTAAAAAGAGGAAAAAATCAAACTCAAAATGTTCCTTTTTGTAAATTTAGTTTGTCCGGCCCAAAACGGCATAAAGAAATACTCAGGACTAAAGTATGCATTTTTCATAATTAGTCTATCCCAGTATGAAAAAGGGTTAAGCTTGTACTCAGTAGATGTATTTTCACATACTTTTATGAGTTTGAAAATACAAGTTCTCATTAATCTTTTCATATTTTGGGAGTTTGAAAAGAGCTTAAAGATAACTCCTCGTAGAGGAATGAGTGGTATAAAGGGTAGAAACTAGTTTTGTTCATGACATAACTACTCAAATTTAACATGTAGAGGTTAAGAGGTAGGCTAATAAGATCACTCATCACAACAATTCCTCGAGAAAGGGTAAAACACCAAGTGAAAGTGAATGATCGACCAAGAAAGTGGTGACGATGGAATGAGAAAACCAAGGCTCATCTTACCAAAACAGATTGATTAAAAAGTGGCAATAACGAGGGATAAAGTGTGGAATAGGTTTCATTTTTTACAAGCAAAAACTATGCTTGCAAGTGGTTTCATTTTTAGACAAGCTTGAAACAAAGGAAAAACTATGCTTGAAAATGGTTTTCATGTCCCTAGTATAATAACACAATTCTAGGCACATGCCTCCCAAGCTTCATTTCATTCACCTAAGTAGACTACTAGTTACTAATAGACATATGAAATGAAGGTTCATTGTGAGATTAAGTGAAATACTTGACTCAACATTTTACAAGATCTAGTCAAAGACTCAGGTTGGAAGGGGATCTATTTCATTTTTTAATGAGCTTGACATAGGAAAATAACTTTGATCGTAGGTATATTGTTTCATTTTTTAACAAGATTGGCATAAGAAAAGGAACTCTGATTTGAAGTCTACCTTGATCATGGCCCCCAAGAGGCCAAGGCTTTGAAGAGGCTCTCATCAGATGGGATATCAATTCTCTATGTGGGATACATATCAAGGGATCTAATGGAAATATTAGGATCCAATGTCCCTAGTAAATGATTCCCCACATCACCTACTAGATCCAGGTCAAACGAAGGTGAGAAAACAATGAAAGTCTCTTTTTCATTGGTATATGTGGGCATCAGATAGGTTGCCACATAATTAACCCATGGTGGAGGGGATACAACTTGTATATTAGGAACCTTTAGGGAATTTGGATGATTGGAAGTCAAATGAGGACCAATGAATGAAAGTTGATCAATAGGCACAATTTTTCCATTATGTGGGAAACACATCACTCGAAAGAGTGTAGATATAAAAATATTCATAGCATAAACATAGTCTCATGAAAGGAGTAAATTGAAACCCAAGGGACCTTGGATTACCATAACATCAATACATACGATTTTCCTTTCCAAACTGACAGGCAACTGAGGAAGGATTCCTAAAGGTTGACTAGTTCTTCTGTTAAAATCCAACAGATTCTGAGTAACATACACAAGCTGATGGGAACCTATATATTTCCAAGCAGTTGAGGATAGAATACTAATAGAAGAACCCATGTCAATAACATTGTGATATATCTCTGTATCACTAAAATTCACCTTGATTTAGAATGGAATATAAGAAGGGGGATGAGGTTATGTCAATTGATTCCAATCAAATACAATAACCTGATGACATGGAAGGGGTTCCATAGGAACCAGAGAAATGTCCTCTTGTTCGATAGGATCTGAGGTAACAAAAATAACCTGAGTAGTATGAACAACACTCTCTATGGGAAAAGTGCGATCAATTAAAGATGGAATTGAGTCAACCATTTCCTCAACCAATGGTTGGTTTGGAATGAAGTCGTGAGATTCATGGTTAGAGAGAGTGGGATTGATTGAAGATGGATTTGAATTAATCACTTCATCAACTAATGGAAGATTAGGGGAAAGATTCTGACAACCAATAGGAAGTCACGGCTAAGAAGCAGTGAGGTTCTCCAACACCTTTGAGGCTTCATCCAAATGAGGGAAAATGTGAATTGGATGATTTCCTTCACATAACCTACAAGGAAAATTGATTTAATCCTTCTTCTAGGGAACATTATTATCAGTAGTTGATGGTTTGTCACCAAAATGATCTCCAGATTCTTACAAAAAGGGTTGATGTCAGCCTGAGGACTGCACTTATAATACTTATGGAATACCAGGACAATCTCTAAGAAGGTGAATACCCTTACAAATCATGCTAGGAAATTTAACTTAACGAGGCTTTTCAAAATGTTTTTCAATGTTAGTTTCATCTGTACCAATGGTTGCTTAGTTTTCCCCTGCTTATTTTGCTTCTTATTCTTCATCCTTTTCTTCTTCTTCTTAGTTCCTTGGTTACTAGTATTAAGACTTTCACTAGGGAAGGAGGAAGAAAGGGATGAATAAACAATAGGTGAAGAGGAAAAGTTTCAACTCGAGAATCAACTTGAGGTTGATGTTGTTCAGGAGGATGCATACTTGGTTGAGGTGTAGTTTGGACATTCAAAACCAAGGAGGTTGAAAACAATCAAATTGGTAAACAAATGGTAAATTTCAGAAGGGACAATGTTGCCATATAAAGAGCACAAATATTTCCAAAATAAGGAAAAGGACCAGGATTCTTGTTAGAGGGGTTTCCTTGATTGGTGGAATCAGGAATTGTTGCCATAAGTCTCGAGCTAAGATATACTAAGTAGTTGTTCCATGGTGAGGATTTTTTTCCATGTTTAATTAATTGATTTAAAAAATTAAAGACACAAATAAAAGAAAAAGGGGTAACTAGGCATAACATGATTACCAAGCCACTATGAACTATAAGACGTCATTTCCAGTATGTGCAACAATATCCATGAATGTTGTATTAGATGTATCATAGATAGTAAGGTGATTGACTTGATTACCTAGGGCTGGTTTGTATTCTAAGGGGGACTTCTAAAATATACTCAAAGGTACGTGAAAGTTTAGTCCATGGTAGTGTTGTCTAATTTTTCCTATATGATAAGAAGTATTCTAACATAATTTTCATATGTGGAGCACCATCTGATATACCCAAGGGTACATAGAGCATGACTTGATATAATTACGTACATGGAATACCAACTACCCCCTGAATGTAATGCAAATAAGTAAGGAAATCTCCTACGTTTAATGAAACTAGAACAAGTCTCTAGCCTAGACCACTATGTGTGTTGTTAAAGTTCCAAATGCTCCTTAGGTTAATTGAATAGAATTTAAAGTTGATCTTGATTTAATTTTCAATTTCAAGGCTCATGAAGTGAATTCACTTGAACTCCTATCATGGAACTAACATGATAAAAATAACTCTTTCCTTTTCAATGAAGATCTATCTAAAGGAATGAATGAAATTCAAACAATAATGCAACAAATGATGATGCAACAAACAAGAATTTCCTACACTAAATATTTCAATTATACTCTTTCAATGCAATTCAAAGCCCTAAAATATGTTAAACCATCCAATGTAATCTATGCACAATTTCCCTCACAACTATGCAAATGTAATTTATGCACAATTTCCTTTCCTATTATGAAAATGAGAATTCTAACAGTGCAAATGTAATCTATGCAAGATAATTCTTGAAAACAAACACAAGATAATTTCAAATCAGCGAAATAACAATATAGCAAGTCTACTTATGAACATCAGTACCTTCCTTCACTAATGCAAGGAAAGAACCAATCAAATGTAAGTAAAGGAAATTCCCAATGAAATCAAATTTAATATGAGATATCATTAATAGAGGGCTCAAACTAAAATTTGGTGAAAATTACAAAGATCAAAATAGATGAAACTCAAAGTTGATGAACACTCATACACAATTCATCCCCCCCGATGATTGAGGGGGAATGTATTTGCAAAAATGCAAGTGAAAATACTCAAAAATTATTAATAAACTAAAACAAACCTATGAGTAGTGACCAAAGGAAATCACACTCAAATTCACACACTATTGGCTTCATAGAGATAATGGCTAGTTCAAAGACTCAAGAAGATCTAGTGAATCAAATCAGAACTTAGAGCAAGGCATGAAAATGAAAAGAAAATCATCCTACAGGATCATCGTAGGTGTAGTATGGGAACTAGTGCGAACCACTGCACTTACAGAGAGAGATAGTTGTACTAAGTCACTATGTCTTGGAAAAAAATACACTGGGGCTAATTATGTTTTCTTAAGACTAATTAATGTCTGAACAAGTCAAATCAGGTCACTTTGAGAGGTATAAAATGACTAGGAAAAGGAAACAACTAAAGGGAAATCTCATTCCCTAGTATGGTTATGAAGTTGTTTTACGGAAAATTTCCTTTTGCGAATAGTAGAAAACTCCCTAGATCTAGTGGCCTATTCTAGACACAATAGAGGAAAAAAGACTTAAATTTTCCTTAGAGAAAATAGAATATGAAATAAATAATTACCTGAAATCTGACGTAAACTATCCTCTTCTCTTTGCTTGTAAGCTCCAACTCTAGCTCCAAGTGTTATACATGGAACCTGTGAAATGACTAAAATAAGAAAGAGAGCTAAAGGATACAAATAGAAATATCTAACATCTCTAAAAAATGTTTCAAGAAGGAATTGTAATACATATGCATGATTAAAACACAATTATAGGAAAACAAATCAATTTTTGTATTAATGAATGTAGGAGAGAATTACAACCCTTTATAGAACTTGACCTTGTAGATGTCTCCCCAACTATCTTGTCCTTCTTTAGCCACAAATAAAACCTTCAACCTTATCCCTAATTCATGAATGGATGACGGATCCTTAGGCTCAGAACAACAGCATGAGGGAACAACTAGAAATCTCCAAAATCCAACCCAAACTATGTGGGAGGCACTAAATCTATAAGGTAAAAGAGGTAGTTTAGGATTTACCAATCTCAAACTTAGACCTTGTGTTGGGAGCGAGATCCCCCAAAGGGCAGTTTTGGGGCTAAAATCCCATGTTTGAGTTAAATTTTGTAATAAAATGGTAAAGTCTCCGCATGTTGTGGTCGCGGAGCACGAAGGTGTTATGTGTCATAAAGGGTAGTCCATCCTTAGTTTTGTAAAGTAAAGTCGACTGTAAGAGATCTACCCATGGCTCGCGGACCATGGGATTGTATAGAAAGAGCTAGGCTCTAAGTAGTTTTGGAGAGACATAGAATGATGAATAATGTAAGAGAGTTGTAGCTCTAAAGTAAGAAGTCTAAGTCTTGGGTCGTAGCGTAGGTAGAGATCTGCAACTAAGTGCGCAAAGGCCTAGGGTAGAAGTCTACAACTGAGTGCGTGGACCCTTGCAGCTATTTGCAGAGGGTGGACAGAGTTTGTAAACACTTGGAAGATATTAATAAAGAAAGATATTATGCAATTCTATGTCTTTTTTATGTTATTGCATCTTGATATGTTATGTATGAATTTCCTTTATTATGCTTATATGATGCGCGAATGAATTCAAATACATTGGATAACTAAACGTGATCAAGGATATCTGTTTATGTGGTGTTAGCTTTAATTATTTGATAAGATAAGCAAATCACTTAGACTAATTGGGGAATTTGCATGGCACACTTCAATAGTAGCACAAAAGTACCTGAGCATCTAGCTAGGGCTGTGTGAAGGTCGACCATACCCTTTCGTGGAGGTATTAAAGGACAGAATAAAGGGCTCATCTTACAAGCCCTAGAGCGAAGCGACTTGTGCAAAGTCAGGGATAGAAGGAATCAAACAACATCACAACCATCTCAGGGTGCGGAAACTTGGTTCCAACATACCCCCATTCTGCTTTGGGTGAGACTTCAATCCACGCTACACGAGCTGATTCCAAAAGGGCCAGTAGTGTAGGGATTTGTTTGGCTAATTAACACTGAACCTAGGTTAGACCCCCTCAAGCCAACAAATGGTTCTGTTGCTAGGACCAGAATCTGCATAAGAGATGTGTCATGTCGTATCACTAGAATCCAACTAAGAAGGAGATCAGAGTCTAGTTGGATAGGAAGATCCACAAATTCATGGCGCAAGAGAATAGAAACCCACAACTAACAAAGGAACAATGGCTGGATAGATACCTGTACACAAAGATCCATGAGATGTTTTTCTGCTCCTTCCCTATTGAGCTATACAAGTGGATTGTGAAGCTAGCAGATAGCCAAGGAAGGTGGAAACTTGATGGTCCTATTGTGTGGACCCCGGAGCTAATATAGAAATTGGAAGCATCAGAGGATAAGATCGCCCACACTGTCTATCATTGGCTTGATCACGTCATAGGAGGATTTGTGATTGAATTCGCGGTCGACACCTCAGTCAGCTATAGTGAGGCAGAGTTACGTTTTTTCAAAGGACTATGAGGTAACTACGTAAAATCTTTGAATACCTAGATTAAAATTCTATTGCGTGAAAAATGGGTTATGCAGCTACCTTGATGTTTGGGACTGCACGAAGTGGAAAAAATTATAGGAACAAAGGAAAAAAGTGTCCATATTATCGTACATTGATTTCACCTCCGCGAGGTGACGAGGAAGAAATAACGAAGGTTTCTCCATAAAGTGTTATTCAGTTAATAAGACAAGGATTCCTACAAATACCACCTCCACCCACACCACCTCCGACCTCACCAACATTGCCTCCAACTTCACTCGTACCACCTCCACCTCCACCATAATTCAGTATGGAAAATACAATGAAGTTGCCTTTGTTAAAGACTTGGGAAATGAGGACCTAGATCAATTCTGGTTCATTGTGAAGGCTGTATGGGAAGCTCAAGTTGTTACAGATGATCATATAAAGAAGGTTACATTGGTTAGTGCTCTGCAAGATCGCACGCTAACCTGGTATATTAAGTACTCTACTGATAAATTGAATGCTAGAGTGGAAGACATCCATACATCATTGAATAAAGAATTTAGTAGACGTAAATCTAAGGTGCAGTCGATTATGGGATTCAAATAAATCACGATGCAACCAGGTGAGATGCCTTGAGAACTAGATTAGAGGTTGCAATGTAGAATCTGTGACGCCAACATGAACCTAAAAAACAGATAGCATCGCGAGTGGTTTGTTGTTTCACTCCTGCCACACTTAAGGGTTGCACTATTGCAGCAAAATATAACCACTCAGCGAAGGCCTTGGAGATTTCCATGAGACTACATGAAACTCTGATGCAATATCCAAATCTAGGAGTTTAGCAGATCCATGCATAGTTGAATAACTTGTGCCTTGAGATGCAAAGTCTGAAGTAGGACAAGACGGTTCAACCAGAGGTGTGTGAGGAGGTATGGTGCTCGAAATGCAAGAGTCAGGGGCATGACAAGGACCATTTCCCGATCTTTCCAAACTATATTGCAGGAGGGGGACCAATGCGTTTAAGTCCAGAAGATAAAGCAGGACCTAGCGCGAGGCCTACACTATCGTGCGCTATATGTTAGGTAGCTGAAAAACATGCCACGGATAATTGTCACTTGCTATAGAAGTTTGTACGAACATCGTAACAGTTGTTCTGCAACTTTTGTAGGTTGGTAGGGCATGATGAGCGTACTTGCAGGAGCTATGAATTGATGGTGGATGGAACTCCCACCTATAGGGTTTAGGTTGAGACGTGCCCCCTGACTAGAGTGCAGGGATGGCGTGAACAGGATTTCAGGGGCACGGACGAGGCCGAGGTAGAGGAGGACCTGACAGAGGTTGAGGACAATTGATTTGGTACAATTGCAGAGGACTAGGACACTATGCCCGCAATTGCACTAATCCAACGCGTTCGTCGTGCAAGTATTGCATGTTGTTTGATCATGAAATGGAAGACTATCATACGCTGATAGCTAGGATATGTGACAAAGGTGTGCTACCACCTTCGCTGACTCAGAACCTATAGATGATGAGGTCTGAGCCGTGTGAAGAGGATCCAAATGTAAATAGAGTTCTCAAAAGTGGAATCGCGACAAGAGATGACAAGGGGAAATATCTAGAAGACAGTACATGGGTTCACAAAGCTCCGGTGAAGGAGGTTGAGTTTGATTTGGAGCACGCACTTGAAACCTTCATGGAAGCTAAGAAGAGCTTCATTGAGGCCTCCACCTCAGGAAGAAAGGATAAGCCCGAGCAAGAGATGGACCCCTCTATGCTCACAACTTTCCTGGAGACCTGTATGAAGTTACTGCACGATAGTAAGGATGTGAAAGGGTTACAAGAGCTCATCAATAGATGTGCTGGAACTGTGTCGGGTGAGTTGCGCGTATTACGAAAGATTGGAAAGCATAAAACAAGGACGGGATAAAGATGTGATTGACCACACAGATAGGAGAGTATGAGATGGATCAGTTTATTTTGGACTAGGGGTCAGACGCGAACATCTTATTGAAACAGATTTGGGAACGAATGGGGAAACCCGTGCTGTAGTGGTATTTGATTTAGCTAAGGATGGCCAATTAACTGAAGATCATCTCAATGGGGCACTGTAGGGGGTGACCATGGATATTGAGGGAGTGAGCACACTAGTGGATTTTGAGGTAATAGAGATAGTGGATGACAACAATCCCTATATTGCTCTCCTAGGAATTGACTAGGCCACTGATATGAACGGGGTAATCAATTTGAAGAAGAGTAAGATGATCTTTGAGAAGAAATCACTACGCGCAATAGTACCTCTAGATCTTGCTAAGGGATCACGCTATACGAAACCAGTTTGTGAATATGAGAGCGATGACGATTTGGACTATACCTATAAGATAATGGTGTGAGATCATTATTGGGTGAATCCCACCATGGATGGACAAATTACATGGGATCGTGAGAGTTCCTCCACTTTGGACTCCGATGAAGAGTTAGAGTGCTGGAAGAACTGGTTATATGAAGTGACTACACTGAACTGTAACATGATGACCTGATCGCTGCAATATGTGTCCTCAGAGGTAAGAAATTTGCCTACTTATGATGGTCTAAATGAGGTAGATATCCTTTCGGATGCATTTAAAAGGGAGGTATCAGAAAAGTAGCGCTTCGAGGCGTTGGACTAGGCCCTGTGCACTACACACGCAAGATGGTGGGGTACACACAAGGGAAGCTTTGATGATTGGCACGAATGCAAGAGAATGATGAGAAATTGCTTTGGGAAGCCGAAGATGTGAATGACAGACAAGTATGATGGGTAGGATGATTTGCGTGCGCATTTGGCCAAATGGACCTAGGCTTATGGAGAAAAGCCCCAACCTAAATGGGTACACTTGTTATGTCATACCCTGGATATTGTCCCAATGAACTGGTATATAGAAACAGAGCTTCGCCATGGGACAAGTAAATGGGATATCCTGCGCAAGGGATTCATGATGACATTCAGTTTTGAGGATGGGTTTGACAGTATTGATGAAGCACTACAAGAGGTGAAAGCAACAATCTTTAGGATACCACAGGATCCTTTAAACCTGATTCAGCTTGAATGGGCTACTCAGTTGAGTCACACGCTATAATGTTATAATGTAACTACTGAAGAAGAGGATGAGGATTAGTGGAAGATTAACATTCTAGAAACAGAAGGTCACCGTGAGGTTCAAGGACTGCAGATTGAGAACTCTGATATAACTGCATCGTTGAAAAAAAACAAGTAAACAATGGTACAGAGGAAGAAACCAAATTCGTGAAGATTGGAGACTATTGGGACAATGTGATGGTGGATAAGGTTGCTGAATTTCTCCACGAATACCAAGATTTATCCCTACCAAGTTTACGGATCTGAAAGGGATAATCGGGGACCTAGGAATGATGAGTATTACGTTGAAACCCGATGTGAAGCTAGTTAAGAAAAGGCCTTATCGTCTCAATCCGAAATATAAGGAAAAGCTTCACTTACAGCTAGACAAGATGCTCACGACAGGCATCATTGAGCCTGTGGAAGAAGATAACTGGGTAAGTCCAATGGTGGTACAGGAAAAGAAGCAAAAGGATGAAATAAGGATATGCATGGATCTCAGAAAGCTGAATGACACTTGTGTACATGATTCTTTCTTGACTCCATTCACTGATGAAGTGTTGGAAAATGTAGGTGGCTAGGAAGCATATTCCTTCACTGATGGTTTCTCTTGGTACCACGAGATCAACATTGCATTGGAGGACAGGAGCAAGACAACATTCGCAACAGAGTGGGGTTGTTTTTAGTACACTGTAATGCTATTTGGATTGAAGAATGCACCTGTGATCTTCTCACGCATAATTGTTGTTGCGTTCAAGGAATTTATTCATAAGTTCCTGGAGGTATATTTTGATGACTGGATTGTGTTTGGTATGGTTAAACACCATGTAGCAAGCTTGCGCCTAATGTTGGATACCTGTCAAAGATACTAGATAGCACTCAATCTCAAGAAGTGTCTATTTTTTGTTCCTTTTGGGAACTTGTTGGGGTATGTGGTTTGTAGACAGGGACTGATGTAGACCCCGCAAAGATTGCGGTGATGCTGAACTTGGAAGCATCGAGGTATGTGAAACAGCTGCATGCTACCCTGGGACATACAGGATATTATAGAAAGTTTATTGAAGGCTATGCCTAGATCAACGTGCCTATGGAGAAATTGTTGAAGAAGGATGTCACATTCTATTGGAATGATGATTGTAAGAAGAGCTTAGATATATTGAAAGAAAATATGGTCACCGCACCGATTCTAGACTTCCCAAATTGGAAGAAAGAGTTTCATGTACATGTCGATGCGTCATGTATAGCATTGGGAGCAGTACTGACATAGGCTGGTGGAGAAGACTTATATCATCCTATCGCGTTCGCAAGACGAATATTATCCAAAACATAGAAGAACTATTCCACCACCGAGCGTGAAGGGTTAGCCATGGTGTATGCATTCCATAAGTATAGGCACTACTTGCTGGGAGGCCATTTTAAGATGTATATAGATCACTCCACGCTGAAGTACCTGGTTAATAATCTTGTGTTGGGTGGGTGAATCTGCAGATGGCTCTTATTGTTCCAGGAGTATGATTTTAAAGTTATTGTGAAGCCTAGATGACTGAAAGCAAGACTAGAACATATGTTGTGCATCGAAACAGGGGAAGAGCCCACTAATTTGGAGGAGGGATTTCTTGACGCGAAACTATTTGTAATGTGCGTCATGGATGGTCATTTTGAGGATATAGTACATTTCCTAACGATAGGTACTCTACCAAAAGGATACACTGTCTAGCAGAAAAAGGAAATAGTGGTGTGCATGATAGATTTCTCTGTCATTGTTGGGCATCTGTATAAGTTGGGAACTGATGAGATATTGCGATAGTATGTACCTGAATTTGAAAGAAGTAGCATCTTCGCGGACGCTCATGGGGGTGCCGCGGGAGGACATTATGCAGGGAGAGCAACCACGCAGAAGATTCTACCCGTAGGGTTGCGGTGGCCAACCCTCCATCAGGACTCAAAAGCATATTGCAAGGCATGTGATGTGTGTCAAAGGACTACGAGGCCTTCGCAGTGGGATGAGATGCCTTTGAATCCACAAATGACGTTGCAACCCTTTGAGGAGTGGGCGATAGATTTTGTAGGACCCATTCAGCCATAAGAAAAGATAGGAGCAAGGTACATTATCACCACGATGGAGTATTTGACTCGTTGGGAAGAGGCTCAGCTGGTGAAGGATTGCACAGGCGCAACTGCCATGAAGTTCCTATTTGAGCATGTACTGACACAATTTGACTGTCCAAAGACCTTGATGAGTGATCATGGTACACACTTCCTAAGTGAGACGATCAGCACGTTGACAGAGGAATTTCAGGTATACCACCAGAAGAGCATACCTTATCACCCGCAGGCTAATAGGACAGTGGAAGCGTTCAACAAAGTGCTTGAAAACATTCTGACCAAGGTTTGCAATGCTCCGTGTTGGGCGTGGGATCCCCCAAGGGAAGTTTTGGGGCTTAAAGCCCAGATTTTGGTCAAAAGTTGTAACCCTAATGTAAATACTCTGAATTTTATGGGCACAGAGCATATAGTTCATAAAAGAGTCATAAGGTTGTCCGCTCTCAATTTTGTAATGAAATGTTAGTTGTAGAGATCTACCCATGGTCTGCGGACTACGGGATTGTATAAATAGAGTGAGGCTCTAAGTAGTTAAGACATCAAGCAATCAATCGATAACTCAATAATAATGATAAGGATGAAGAGTTGAGTCATATCTGAAGTGTAAAGTCTAGTTTTAGGTCCTAGGGTAGGAGAAGGCTCTGCAGTTGAGTGCACAGAGGCCTAGTAGTATGCAACTAAGTGCATGGACCCTTGCAGCTGAGTGCGCAAGGCGAGTTGAGTTTGTAATAGTTGGAAGTATTAATAAAGAGAAGTTTCATATCTATTCTGTGTATTTATTTCCTATTTTCTGCATTGAATATATGGTATAAATTACAATTCTATTGTTTATATGATGCACGAATATGTATGATTATATTGATTAAGTGAATATAAGATATAATATTTGTTTATGCAAATTTGACTAACATCTGTAGGAAGATAAGTAATATTCATGGTGTAGATTGGGGAAATAGTGCAGTTCGCTACCATAGCAGCGCGAAAGCATCTCAACCCCTGGTTAGTGCTGTGCGAAAGGCGATTATAACACATCACGAGGGTATTGAAGGTTAGAATAGTGTGTGAAGTAACCTGTGTGAAGATAGGAATAGTTGGACTAAATCGACACAAAATACATCTCAAGGGTGCAGAAACATGGTTCCAGAATCCCTCCATACTGCTTCGGGTGAGACTTCAGTCCTCGCTCCGTGGGCTGATGTCAAAAGGGCTAGTAATGTAGGGATTTGTTTGGCTAAATAACTCCAAACCTGGGTTAGCCCCCCTCAAGCCAACAAATGTCAAATGTCATATCATTGGAATCCAACTAAGAAGGAAATTGAAGGCTGGTTGGATAGAAGAATTCATGAGTTCGCTGCATAGGAGAACATGAGTCCACGACTGTCAAAAGAAGAGTGGTTGGAATGCTACCTGTACATGGAGATCCATGAAATCTTCTTCGCGTCGTTCCCTACTGAGCTATACGAGTGGATCGCGAAGCTAGCAGATAGCCAAGGAAGGTGGAAACTTGATGGTCCTATTGTGTGGACCCCAGAGGTAGTGCGAAGGTTGGAAGCATGAAAGGATAACATCGTGCGCATCGTTGATCATTGGCTCGATTGTATTATAGGAGGATTCATTATTGAGTTCGTGGTTGACACCTAAGTTAGCTGGCAGAATGATGATTTCTCAAAGGACAAAAAGGTAAGTACATAAAGTATTTTAATACTTGGATTAAAATGCTATTGTGCAAAAAGAGGGCTATGCAGTTACCTTGATGTTCGAGGCTACCAGAAGTGGAAAAGCTTACAGGAATGAGGGGAATAAGGGACCAGAAACTAGCCCCTTGATTTCATCTCCACAAGGGGATGAGGAAGAGCTCGAGAAGGTCTCACTGCGAAGTGCGATCCGTTTGATAAGGAAAAGAATTCCACGAATTCCACCTCCACCCACACCACTACCAGCTTCACCACCATCACCTCCATCTTCACCCGTACCACCTCCACCACCACCGCAATTCAATATGGCAATCACAGTGAAGTTTCATGTGTTGAAAGGGTTGGGAAATGAGGATCTGGACCAATTTTGGTTCTTGGTAAGGGCTGTATGGGAAGTGCAAGGAGTTACAAATGACAATATAAAGAAAGCGACACTGGTTAGCACCCTGTAAGACTGTGTGCTAACCTGGTATATTAAGCACTCCAATGTTAATCCAAATACGGGAATCACAGATATCCAAGTAGCACTAAATAGAGAATTTAGCAGGCCGAAGTCTAAAGAACAGTTGATCATTGGATTCAAAGAGATCATGATGCTACCAGGTAAGATTCCTTGGGAGTTGGATCAGAGGCTGAAATTTACGATTCACGAGGCTAATATGAATCCGACGGATGGACAACATCGCAAGTGGTTTGTAGCTTCGCTAATGCCACATTTAAGAAGTGTGCTATCATAGCAGAAGATAATGACTCAGGAGAAGGCCTTAGATATTTCTATCAGGCTACATGAGAGTCTGATGCAGGATCCTAACTTAGGAGTTAAACAGATCTATGCACAACTGAAGAATTTATGCCTTGAGATGTAGAGTCTGAAATAGGACAGGATAGCTTGAACAGAAGTGCACAAAGAGGTGTGGTGTGTAAAATGCAAGGGTCAGGGTCATGACAAGGACCGCTGCCTGGTTTTCACGAATTTCTTGGCAGGAGGAGGATCGATGCCCTTAAGGTTGGAAGCACAAGCAGGACCTAGCGTGGCACCTACTTTGTGGTGAGTGATTTGTCAAATAGCAGGAAAACATGCCACGAACAATTGTCAATTGTTACAGAAGTATATGCAAAATTCACAATAGTTGTTCTGCAACTATTGTAGGTCAGTGGGACACGATGAGTGCACTTGTAGAAGATATGAGTTAATGATGGATAGAACTGCCACCTATAGAGTTCAGGTTGAAACGTGACCCCTTGATCAAAATGCAGGAATGGTGCGAACAAGATTTCAAGAGCATGGAGGAGGCCAAGGTGGAGGAGGACCTAGAAGAGGTTGCGGACAGTTGATATGCTACAATTGCGGAGGGAGAGGACATTATGCCCGTGATTGCACAAATCCAATGCACCCATCATGTTTGCATTGCAACTTGTTTGATCATGAGACAAAATATTGTCCTACACTGATAGCTAGGATACGCAACAAAGCAGCGCTACCACCTCCCCTGAGTCAGAAGCTGTAGATGATGAGGTTTGAGCTGTGAGGAAGATCTAAATGTGAACATTGTGCTCCGAAGTGGAATCGTGATGGGAGATGACAAATGAAAAAAACCAGAATATAGTACTTGGGTTCACAAAGCTCCGACGAAGGAAGCAGAGTTTGATTTGGAGCGCACTTGGGAAACCTTCATGGGAGCTAAGAAGAGCTTCACTGATGCCTCCACTTCAGGAAGAAAAGATAAAATGGAGCTGGAGATGGACCCATCTATGATCACAACATTCCTGGAAACATGTATGAAGCTACTGTGTGACAGTAAGGCAGTGAAAGGGTTACAGGAACTTTTTAATAGATGCACTGGGACCGTGCTAGGAGATCCACACGTAGTCAGGAAGATCGGAAAACATAAGACAAGAATGGGAAGAGAAATGAGACTAACCGCATAGATTAGAGAATATGAGATGGATCAAGTCATCCTAGATTTAGGATAGGATGCGAATTTTTAGTCGAAAAAGACATGGGAGTGAATGGGGGGATTGGCACTACAGTGGTCTCCAATTCAGCTAAGAATGGTGAACTAGCAGAAGATAATACCTATTATCACTTAAGAAATTTGATGCTAAAATTTCTCATCCTAGCCCGATGACAAAGGTCAGTGTTAGTCTAAGTTGATTTCATTTTTTCCTTAAAGTCTGAAGTTTTAGGAGGTCATGAGTCAAGTGTATTCTTATCTACCATTGGTCCCCCCTCATTCACCATTGATTTCATAGTCATGTGTCACTTTGTTATCCATCACAAAGCCTTTTTGGTAATTGCGTAGCGCATGCATTCTTTTTAAAGTGTTTTCGCATTGCATCTACTCTATTTAGTAGTTTCGCAGCGCAAAACTCATTAGATGTTTTCGCAGCGCAAAACCTTATTAGGTGATTTCGCAGCGCATCATTTAAAATTTAAACTAACCGCGCTGCGAAATCATGGATTCGTGCATTCCACAACGAATCTTTCCCAAATGTAAAATCTGTTAGGTAAATCAGCGGCTGCGTCATCTTGTGTCAGTTCATGTACTCCACTTATCACGTTCCACCACCCATCTCCATTATCACCACCATTAGATTTGTTGATACACACGGATTACAATTTCCAAGAAAAGCCACATTGCATAAGTCTTAATGATGATTGTAAGCCTTGCATGAATAACAAATCTGCAAGATTGCAATTTGAAAGATTATAAATAGCAATATTTCAATTTTAAATAACATTGTAATCAAGCGAGGCAGCAAATCAAGCAAGGCAACAAATCAAGTGAGGCAGATTTTCAAAAGAAGCTGAGTTTTTCACAGTTCGAACAGAGCTAGTATTCCTTGCTTACAGGTCATTAAGATTTCATGGAGAGATCACTAGAGAAAAAAGAACACAGATCAGGAAAATGTCTGAGAAATGAGCCTGAAGGTTTGGATATAACGCTAAAGAATAAAGATGTGGAGATGGCGTTTAAAAAGTCCGGATGTTGGAATTTTTGTAGGAAGTTACAAGGAGGGCATGCACAGGTGACCAAAGAATTTGCACTAAATTTCACAGGATTAAATTCAAAGGTGGATATGATGGAATTTCAGGTCTCACCAGAGATGATATCCACTGTGACAGAGATTCCACGAGGGCAAGAGAATTGGTTAAAAAATTTCAAGTTTGACATGAATCCATGCAAAGAGTTTTTAAAGAAGGAATTTGTTAATTTAGATTTGAGTAAGTCAGTTCCTAGGAGCTATGTCAAAGAGTCCTATGCACATTTACTCACCTGTATATAGAAATACCTGACTTGCGAAGGAAGGTATAACAAGGTGTATTCATACCATTTCAAAATCCTTTTGCATTTTACAGGGAAGGTTTCCATTGATCTACCTTTTTATCTATTCCACAGTTTGAGTAAGATGTGTGACAAAGTACAATTGAGGAAGGAGGCTTGTGAAACTTCTCTGTTTCACCATGGCTTGATTAAATTACTTGTTTTGCATGAGCTTCAAAAGGTAGGCAAAGACTGGAATACATTTATTTTCATGGCTTGTTTTAGAAGCCAGACTGGCCTCAGTCCTCTACCTACAAAAGATCTTACAACAACAGGTCTCCAGACAGAAACAAGAGCCAAGAGGTTTCCAAAATTAAAGGCAAGGAAACAAGTTAGAGAGTCTGTAAAGCCATTGATCATTCAAGATACACCTCAATAGTCAATTAAAGAAAAATCTCAAGTCAAAGAGACTGCACATGAAACAAGCACAGCTGGAGTAGTTCCAAGGAGAAGAACGAGAAGTCAAATGGCTAAAGAAAAGGGTAAGTCAATAGTTGTTGAAGAAAGCCCAGTTTCAAAGGGAAATTTAAATGATTTATTGTAGGCAATTGACTTTGAAGAGTCCCCACTAGTTCAAGATGATTTGATGCAGCCAGAAAAAAGAGAAGACAAAGAGAGTCAAAGCCTCAAAGAAACTTAAGTTTGATGATCAACCTGAGCAATTTGTTTTCAAACCCAAGAGACCCATAACAAGGATGTTCAAATAGGGAAAGGAGGTACCTCCAAGGATAGATAAAACAGGGGAAGAGATACAACCTCATGAAAGAAAGGACAAAGGCAAAACAATTGCCACTCACAAAGAAGATAGTGTGGAAGATTTGAAAAGGAGATTGGAATCTGCTAAACTTGAGATTTCCAAACTGAAGAAAGCTGCTAGAAAACATGCCATCATACAAGCTAATTATTACAGAATTAAAACCTTGCGGGAAGAGAAAGCAACTTCAGAGGTGGTTTATTGTGATACTCAATTCCATACCTGGATAGTACCGACAATTAAAGAAGCAAAATTCATCAGAATGATTAATATGCAATTAAGAGCTGGGAACAAAGTTATGAAGAAACAAATTTAAGACTTAAAGGTACAATTAAGCCAGCTAAAGGAATCTTCTGAATGAAACCCCATTTCAAGTAAGACTATGTTTTGAATTTTGATGATTTTGCTTAGTCTCATCTTCTTGAAGAATCCTGCATTTCCATTCAGTTTTGGAAAGTCTTGGAATAGTTGAAAGGAGGTTTTGATAGCAAAGTGCTGAATTAAGTAAAGTTTTGGGTTGAAACTATGTTTTTTAAACAACTCAGCAGTTTCGTAAAGCGCTACGAAACTGCTGAAGGTGATGATTAAAGCTCAGCAGTTTCGTAGCGCGCTACGAAAATGCTGAAGCTAAAAAATCCAATATAAATCAACCAGTTTTGAAACATAAGCAGGAAATTTTGAAGGGTGAATATATACAAAGAATCATCCGAAGCTGCAGCAATCAATGAGGTTAAGACAGGTGGAGAAATATAGATTTGGACCCAACTTTAAATTTCGTCATAAAGTAAGCACTTTTATCACGGTTCAAATATGTCAAGACAACTTAAAAGAGTTTTTGTTTTTAAAGGCAGTGGACAACACATCAAGGACATGGCCATCTGTCACATTTTGGAAAACAAAGATGAAGGACCTGCTTCTGTGGATTTGAAAACCATAAAGACCGATGAGCAAGTGTTGTTTCCTATATTTCATCACAATGGGAAAGATGTGGCATAGAGGACCAACATGGAGCCTTGAACACTCATTACTTCCAAACTGAAAGGAACCAGATGTCAAAGAACGAGAACAATTATAGCCAAGGCTCTTATTAGCGTAACATGGTGTTAGAATCCTACTTGATTTAGATCTCTGGAAAGTTTAGTTGAAGTGTGTTACATTTAATAGGAAGTTAGAAGTTGATTAGGTGTCATTAGAAGTAGATTTTGAGTTTCCCTCATGCTTGAGGAGGAATCTCAATCAGATAGAAGAACTCTATATATAGCTGGAGCAGCAATGTAATAGGGGTTGGAATTTTATAAAAAAACTCTGATATTTGGCTTATGTAATACTCTGTTTTAGTAATACATGTTTGGCTTTACTTCTTAGGATTCATGAGGGATTTGATGTTCAGAATGTGTGATATTGTTCTTTTCCTAATTCTTGCAGTGGTATGAATATGTAATCACTTAGATTTCACTTGAGGTGCTCTAACTTCCTGTATGCATTCATAGACTATGTGGTCCTATTTGAGTTGGTATGTTATGAATATTTTAAATGTTGAATGCCCTGACTTCTATGTAAGGTTGAAATCATTGTCATACTGAAATGATGTTGACTCCATAAGCCCAATGGATAGTTTCTAAATGTGTTTCCACCATTCATATTTTTACATTTGTTTCACAAGAGTTAGCCATCTTAACTATAATCAAAATCATTAACCCTTTTTGAGAGAGCCCTCTCAGGTTGAGGAGGCTAAGCCTTAGCCTAAAGTAGGTTTGAAAGAGTTACACAAGGCCTTCCTAATCAGCAGCCTATCAGGTCAAGGTTTTGTGATAACAATACCCATGGGGCGATTGCAGGGAATAACCAAGGATATTGAGGGAGTGAGCGTGCTGGAAGACTTTGAAGTGATAAAGATTGTTGATGACAAAAATCCCCACCCCGTGCTCTTAGGAATTTATTGGGTCACTGACATGAATGGGGTGATTAATCTGAAAAAGCAAAAAAGGTTTTTTGAAAAGAAGTCACTACGCATAATTATATTCCTGGACCCTGCTAAAGGATCATGCTATACAGAGCAGGTGCGTGACTATGGAAGTGATGATGATTTGGACTACATCTATAAGATAACAGCGTGAAACCTTGACAGGGTGAATCTCATTGCAGATGGGCGGATTGCATGGGAGCGTGAAAGCTCCTGTACTTCAGATTTAGATGAGGAGATGGAGCGATGGAAAAATCGGTTACATGAGGTAACTACACTGAATTGTAATATGATGATAAGGCCGCTGCATTTCATATTGACAAAATTAAGAGACCTACCTACTTATGATGGTCTAAGTGAGGTAGATACCTTCTTGAATAAATTTTAAAGGGATGTGCCAAAAAAGCAATGCTTCCAGGCCTTGGACTGGGTACTGCACGCTACGCCCACGAGGTGGTGGGGTACGCACAGAGGGAGCTTTGACAACTTGCGCAAGTGTAGTGGAATGATGCACATATGATTTGGGAAGCCTAGGGTGTGGATGACAGATAATTACAATGGGAAGGATGATATGCGCATGCATCTGGCCAAATGGACGCAGACATATGGGGAAAAGCCACAGCCTGAGTGGGTGCACCTGTTCTATCATACCTTGGATGTTATACCAATGAACTGGTATATAGAAACAAAACTACACCATGGGACAGGTGAATGGGATGTTCTGCGTGAAGGGTTTGTGATGGCCTTCAATTTTGAGGATGGGTGGGATAGTATTGATGAAGCACTACAAGAGGTAAAAGCAACCATATTTAGGATACCAAGGAGCCAGTAGAATCGATTTAGCCTGAATGGGCTACTCAGTTGAGTTGCACACTGGAATGTTATAATGTAATTGTTGAAGAAGAAGATGAAGATCCATGGAAAATTAACATTCCAGAGATGGAAGGCCACCGTGAGGTTCAGGGACCACAGATTGAGAACCATGACATAACCGCGTCGGTGAAGATTAATCAGGTGAATATTGGTATGGAGGCGGAACCTCAATTCCTAAAGATTGGAGACTATTGGGATGACATGACAGTGGATAAGGTCGTTGAATTACTCCGCGAATATTAGGACTTATTCCTGACCAAGTTTACAGATTTAAAGGGAATAGTCGGAGATTTAGGGGTAATGAAGATCACGTTAAAACCCAATGCGAATAAAGTTAAGCAGAGGCTGTAGCGCTTAAATCTGAAATACAAGGAGAAGGTCCACGTAGAACTAGACAAGATGCTTGTAGCAGGCATCATTGAGCCTATGGAGGAATCCGATTGGGTAAGCCCGATGGTGGTACAAGAGAAGAAATAGAAAGATGAAATAATAATATGCGTAGATCTCAAAAAATTGAATGACGCGTGTGTATATGATCCCTTCCCAACTCTGTTCAGAGATGAGGTGTTGGACAATGTAGGCAGTCAGGAGGCATATTATTTCATTGATGGGTTCTCAGGGTACCACCAGATCAAAATCGTGCCGGAGGATAGGAGCAAGAAAACCTTCGCTACTGAGTGGGGTTGCTTTAAATATGTTGTCATGCCATTTGGATTGAAGAATGCCCCTGCTATCTTTTCGCACATGGTTGTTGCGGCATTGAGGGGATATATTCATAAGTTCTTGGAGGTATATTTTGATGATTGGACTATATTTGGGCTGGTTAGGTGCCATGTAGCGAACCTGCACTTGATGCTGGATACATGCCAAAGATACCAAATTGTGCTCAACCTTAAGAAGTGTATGTTCCTCATTCCTTTTGGGACCTTGTTGGGGCATGTGGTTTGTAAACAAGGGCTGCTGGTAGACCCTGCAAAAATCACGGTGATTCGAAATTTGGAAGCACTGTGGAGTGAAAAATAGCTGCGCGCTACTCTGGGGCATACAAGGTACTATAGGAAGTTCATCAAAGACTATGCCCAGATCACCATGCCAATGGAAAAGCTATTGAGAAAGGATGTCATGTTCTACTGGAACAATGGCTATAAGAAAAGTCTAGATGTATTGAAAGAAAAGATGGTTATTGCGCCGATTTTGGTCTTCTGAAATTGGAAGAAAGAGTTTCATGTCCATCTTGATGTGTTGAGTATAGCGCTGGGGGAAGTACTAACATAGGATGGTGGATAAGGCTTGGATCAACCTTTCGCATTCACACGTCATAGATTATCTAAAGCAGAAAAGAACTATTCCACCACTAAACACGAGGGACTAGCTATGGTATATTCACTCTAGAAGTATTGACACTACTTGCTAGGAGGACACTTTAAGATGTATACATATCATTCTGTGCTGAAGTACTTGGTCAATAAGCCTGTGTTGGGGGGGCACATATGCAGATGGATTTTATTATTCCAAGAATATGATTTTGAAGTTGTTGTGAAGCCTGGACGATTGAACGCAGGACCAGATCACCTGTCACGCCTTGAGACAGGAGAGGAACTTACTAGTCTGAAGGAAGGATTACCTGATGGGAAACTCTTTGTTGTGCACATAGCGGATGGACATTTTGAAGATATAATTCACTTTCTCATGACTGGAACTGTGTCGAAAGGGTACTCTTTCTGGCAGAAGAAGGAACTAGTGGTGCGCATGGCAGATTTCTTTGTCATTGCGGGGCACCTATATAAGATGGGGAATGATGAGATATTACGAAGGTATGGACTTGAGTTTGAACGAAGCAACAACCTCACGGATGCTCATGGGGGTGTTGTGGGAGGACATTATGCAGGGAGAGCAGCTGTGCAGAAGATCCTCGATGCAGGGTTGTGGTGGCTGACCCTTCATCAGGATTCAAAAGCAAATTTCAAGGCATGTGATGTATGTCAAAGAATAGGTAAACCATCGCGGAGGGAAGAGATGCCTTTGAATACACAAATGACGTTGTAGCCCTTCGAAAAGTGGGCAATCAACTTTGTAGGACCTATCAAACCTCAAGGAAAGATAGGTGCGAGATATATATTCACTGCGACAGAGTACCTTACTCGTTGGAAAGAAGTGCAGCCGGTAAAGGATTGCACAACCACGACAACCGCGAAGTTTCTATTTGAACACGTATTGACGTGATTTAGATGTCCAAAGATCTTGATGAGCAATTGTGGTACAAATCTCCTGAATGAGATGATCACCGCGTTGACGGAAAAATTTCAGGTGTATCATCATAAAAGCACACCGTATCACTCGCAGGCTAATGGGATAGTAGAAGCATTCAACAAAGTACTAGAGACTGCACTGACCAAAGTATGTAACGCACAACGAAGTGATTGGGACCTACATGTACCCACAATATTATGGGCTTATAAGACGACATGCAAGAAACTGACGGAACAAACACCTTTTCGGCTTGTCTATAGAGTGGAAGCTATAATTCCTATGGAATACATCATGCCTAGTCTGCGCATAGAGTTGGAGATGCGTAAGTGGCTGAGAGGTGTAGAAAAGGCATGACTATTAAACCTGCTCTGGGTGCCACATTACCATCACGCCCCAATGACTATTTTCGTCATCAGGAAGTTTCTCTTCCTAGTGCATGATGTGTGCTTGTGGATGGAGGAGCCCATCCCCATCATGGACCACTTAATTCACAGAATTACCTGACTCCCTTGTAAAGGGGAGGATCCAACGAATATCTCGGAGCGCAGGGGTGATGACTTGGCCATCGCAGAGGTCATAAAGAAGAAGTTTAAACTGGAGAAGAAGAAGAAGGGGTATGCAATTTCTAACATCAACAACCCTGCAGTCAAAATTGTGACACAAATATTGGTAGGTAGGTTATGCGTAAGTTCCACGTGGATGAGGTACCCACATCAGTGGTTGCACTTGTAGCGCAATGCGCAGAAGGGTTCTAGTTCAACTGGGGGAACTGCTTGTGTAGAGAGTTCCTTAAGAATTGTCGTGAGGCATAGGATTAGGGAAAGGCTTTTCATTATGGGTGGCTGTTGTTGTCCATAGTATTAGTGGCATGGGAATTGCCTGAAGATAGCCAGTTCCCCATGATCCCGCAGGACCTTCTAGAGGCAGTGAAGTACGCTTCGTTGTGGTCAACTAGAGATGTGCAAAGGATCAGGGACAATAAAGTATTTTGGGTGTTCATGGAGATGAACATCAGAATGGGGATTAATCGCAAGTCGTGGTTATCACCCATGGTCTATAACAGTCTGCAGAGCTTCACGTATTTCAAGGCATATTTCCACCATGCGTACATCAGGGCACGAAATGACCCCGTGAAGACATGGCACGAGGTCCCTTATTTGGCGATGAACAATGTCATCTTCACAGTCCTTAAGTCATGTCCACCAGAGTGGTGCACTCCAGCCAGCTCCGCGGTGGAAGTAGAGAAGTCTGCCGCGTAGAGGAAAAAGGATGAGGTGAAACTACGGATGGTGTAGTTGGCAGAGAAGCGTAGGAACAAAGTAGCAACAGCTAAGGCCCAGGTGGCGAGGGATGCTGTGAAGGTGGTGGAAGAGTAGCAGAAGGTAGTAGAGGAAGAGAACAAAGGGAAGAAGTCACCTTTGCTCGAACAGGAAACAGATATAGAGCAAGGTGTCGCGTGTTATCACTGTAAAAGTTTTTAAAATTTTGGACAACCTGCATCATTCCAAATTTTTTATGTTAAACATGGTCAAGTCATTTTTTATTGTTTTTGTTTTAGAGTCTAAATCGTAGAGTTGGAGTCTTGTTTCCATTATTAAATAAAGGTCAACAACCTTATTTCTCCTATCATAGATCCCACATTATTTCAAAAGTTTCATGTGTTAGGTTGTTTCAAAATTGACATGCGCTATGAAATTGCCTAGGAGTTTTTGTAGCACAAAAATCAGAAAATGCACTATATGGACTACAAAATCGAGGATTCTTAGTAAGGATTTTTCATAACACAAAACCCAGAATTTGCACTGGATGCGCTACGTATCATCGAAGCAACATTTTTTCCAGCAAAACAATTGTTTTAAGTAGTCAACTTCCAAGAGGTCTCTTGAGAAACTAAAAGCATATTTTGGAAAAATGAAAGAGGTTTTTATTCCTAGCATACTGAGATACTAAAACCTCTTTCAGTTTCTTCAAATTAATTATGAGCTGGGAGACATTAATGACTCAAATTTCGCTACGAAACTGTTGGAGCCGTTTTTTCAGAAATCACAATTTCCAGTTTACACATGATATTGAAAAACAGTTTATGGGCAGTAGGAAAGGTATTGCAAAAACACAAGAGAGGTTTTTGTTTAGCACAGAGTCGTCTACAACATCCTCTAGGGGTGATTTTAGGGGCGAATGTTCGCCCTTTGGCAAAATTAAGGGTTTTTAAATTTTTAGTGGGCGAATATTTTGTATCATAGTACATTTTTAGAAATCACCTCAAATAGCCCACCTTATTTTAAGGGAGAGGGTAAAAAAGGTAAATTTAGCCCTTGAAAGTAGGAGTTACAACCTTCCATTCGCCCATTTTCAACAATAGGTTTTATTTAAGTGAATCCATTCGCCCATTTTCAAGAATAGGTTTTATTTAAGTGAATCCTATGGGCCAAAAGCCCAAATACCATATTTATAAAAGAGGTATGGTAAATTAATAAAAATATAAATAAATGAGAGGTATGGTAAATAAATAAA
>APFE030382552.1:60874-84004 GCA_000404065.3 Pinus taeda | reverse complement strand
AAGATGTTTATGACCACTTTAGAAGGAAAAGCATGGTCTTGGTATAAAAGCTTGGAAAATTGTTCATTATATTCTCTTGCTGATTTCCATGATGTATTCTATGACATGTATAAAGAGTGTCATCCCTCCTTATTGTTGGTCAAATATTGATGTAAACATTCTGCGTGTTTTATTCAATATTTGGAGGATTGTTATGATGATCATGAATTTATGGATGAAGAAATTTTAGAGGCTCTTCATAACAATACATTTCAACAACTAGAAGAAAGGATAACATCCCATGATATGCAACATGAAAATCAGCAGGGGCTTACTTATGAAAATCATGTTACATCCTCTGAGATTAATGTAAATATGCAGCAAACTTGCCAGTCTTTTGATCATAAAGAGTATGAAAATAATTGCAAGCACCAAGAAGAAGTATTCGAAGATAGCTTTTATAACCCTCAAGCAGAGGAAAAGGCTGATTTTTTATGTCATACTTTGCAGCAGCTTACATCAATGAATGATCTTAATAATGAGGAAAATTACATTGTTTGTGGGAATCATTTAGAAAAGTAGTTGGATAGCATATCAAAGGAATCATGTGGTTGAAAATCAGTTGTCTGAAGATATAGAATGTTATGATGATCATCAAAATAACCATGTCCTGTTTGACCCTATAAATGAATACATGGCAAAGATTTGCACACGAGTGTTTCATTTTCATTTGCAATATGAAGATCAGATACATTATAAGTTGATTTGGTCATCTCACTATCATGGTTATTTTGAGGTCGAATGTAGTCAAGAGCCTCAAATATCAGAAAAGACAATTGATTGGCTTTATTGGAAATATCATGTTGCCTGACCTAAAGTGGAAATTGCAGTTGATAGGGTAGGTAGGAATGTGCAAATAAGCTCAGGGTAGGTTGACTGAGCATTTTTAGTAGGTGCAGGTTGAGTCCCTCTTGTAGAAATCATTAAAGATTGGGGAGTAGATTGGGCAACATTTCAGAATTTTATTCTAAAGGATGGATAGCAGCACTGGAACTGCAGGTTCTTAGTGTACCACAAGGGCACACTATCCCGAGTGGAGCCACTGTTATCACTGTATAAGTTTTTAAAATTTTGGACAGCCCACATGGTTCCAAAGTTTTTATGTTAAACATGTTCAAGTCATTTTTTATTGTTTTTGTTTTAGAGTCTAAATCGTAGAGTTGGAGTCTTCTTTCCATTATTAATTAAAGGTCAACAGCCTTATTTCTCCTATCATAGATCCCACATTATTTCAAAAGTGTCATGTGTTGGGTTGTTTCAAAATTGACATGTTCTATGAAATTGCCTAGGAGTTTTTGTAGCGCAAAACCTAGAATTTGCACTGGATGCGCTACGAAATCACTGAAGCAGTGTTTTTTTGGCAGAAAACTGTTATAAATAGTCAACTTCCAGGAGGTCTCTTGAGCAACTGAAAGCATATTTTGGAAAACTGAAAGAGGTTTTTATTCCTAACATACTAAAATATAAAAATCTCTTTAAATTTCTTCAAATTCATTATGATCTGGGAAAATTTGATGACTCAAATTGTGCTATGAAACTGTTGTAGGAGCAGTTTTTCAGAAATAACAATTTCCAGTTTACACCTAATATTCAAAGACAAATTTTGGGCAGCAGGAAAGGTATTGAAAAAAACCAAGAGACATTTTTTTTAGCACATAGTGGTCTACAAAATCCTCTATTTTTGCAAAATACATTTTTGATGAGGAGAAGAAAGCTCTATCCCAACACCTATTTTTCAGCCAGAATAGAGCAGGGGACAATTTCCTAGTTTTTAGGGCAGATGAAGGAGAAGCTATTGGAGGCGAGCTGGGGGGTTATGGACATCACCAAGTTCAAGGTTAAGAAGAAGCAGCTATCAAAAACTAAATTTATTCCACATCCCAGGTTGTTGCTAGCATAATAAGGAGTTACACTCCTAGTTGTATTAGAACTCTAGGACTGTTAGTTAACAACTAGTTGTAATTAATAGTCTGTTTTAGGTATGAGTAGGTGTCAGGTCAAGAAAATTCGAATTCTCTTGATGAAGGATCATGGAATCCTTATTGTAAAAGCTATATGTGAAGCAAGAGATGAAATTACCAGAGGGTTGGAGTTTTCATTAATAAAGGAAAGATTGTGTTATTGTAAAAACTGTGTTTTTTCATACTTAATACAGTGATCAGTTTAACTACTCAAGATTCACAAAGAGTTTATATGATTGATGTTCTTATGGCTTTATAGAATTACTTATTTTTAGTGGTATGAGCTTGTGATACTTAGAATTCATTGGAAAATTCTCTAACTTCCTTCACATGCTTGTAAACTGTGTTGTTTCACTGGGTTACAGTTTTCTTCATAAACCTAAACTCTAAGTGCCTTGATTTCCATATCTTGTTGATCATGTTGTTTTGTTGAAGACCATTTTGACTACATAGCCCAATAGATGTTTGCTAATCATACTTTCAACCAGTCAATAAGTTATACTTCCATTCATTTTATTCCTAGAGTTAGCCATCTAATCATTAATCAAAAACCCTAAACCTAGTGAGAGAGCCCTCTCAAGTTGAGGAGGCTAAGCCTCAAACAAAATATTGGTTTGAAATAGTTACACTGAGATTGACTTGATGAGCAGCTTATCAAGGTCCTATTTTGGTGATAGCACCGCAGAGCCACAGACAATGTCCACACAGCTGAAATGGCAATTCCCAAGAGAGTAGGTAGGGCCGCGGAAGAAGTCGAAGGCTTCAAAGACTTCTTTTAACCTGATCACCCTCAGTGAGGGGGATTTGCATGACATTATGGAGATAGTGAGGGAAACCACTGTAAAGACCCTCCAATAGTTCGCGGAGGAACACCTGATGGTGTTGGGGGCTCTCTGAGCACAGATATAAGAGTTGCAGTTGCGTACTCCACAAGCTGGCACTGTGTCAACCAGCCTCATAGTAAGCACATTTGCAACTGAGGAAATTTTGTGTGCCCAAATTACCAACACTATAGTGCTACTAGAGGGAGCACTCGATACATAAAATGAGGCCGAAGGGAATCAGGCTAAATATGGCTACGCTCCCTCAGAAGACGCTCTATGTTTTGCAGGATGGAGTTACTGTAGAACTGCGATCTAGGGGGGGTCGCGCCCTCTAGGTCATGAGTGAGCACTGTATCAACATTAAATAGTAGAGCCTAAAACATGACGAGGGAGTGGCACAGGACTGATAACTAGTACAGGTGATCAAGGAAGCCTGCCAAATGGTCCCGGATCTGACCATCCAAGCAGAAGAACCAGTGGATGCATGCGTTCGAAAACTAGTAGGAGGGGTGCACGAAGCAAAGGATGAGATGTTTAGGGTTCAACTCGAATTGAACCTTCAAATAGTTGAACTGCAATTCAAGGCACAACCTTCAACTGCACTAGGGGTTAAGGAATAGTGCGCCAACGCGATCACATCAGCAATAGGGGAGGTCAACAATGCCGTGAAAGACTACATAAAGTTGTTCAAGGAATCGTTTGAGGTTCTCACTACTCTACAGGAGGACCCAAACATACAATGCCTAGAAATAGAGGCACACGAGCTACAGCAGAAATATGATGAAGTAAAGGGTCCGCGCAGATGGTTTCCCTTACATAGAGGCTCGCGAGAATCCAGAGGCAAAAGCGTTCAAGGAGTAGGTGGATGTTGCTTGACATAAGGAAATAGTTTTGAAGGTGTGCTTATAGTCATGGATTGATGAGGCGTATGTCATTACAACCTCTATTGAAGAAAAGCCCGCGCAGATGTAAGGAACACAAGAATAGGTTCAAGGAAGTAGTTCATCTACAATGGTCTCTGAATAGTGCATCCAGGAAGTGTAGCAGGTAGTCGCTCAATGTGCTGTCAATCTTGCAGTGATGTAGGTAGAGTTAGGAGGTCTTTGCGCAAGTATCTCAGCATCATTAGAATGACTCGAGCGCGAGTCATGATGTTTGTGTTGGGTGTGTGTTGGGTAGGGGATCTCCCAAGGGGAGTTTTGGGGCTTGGAGCCCAGATTTTGGTCAAAAGTTGTAACCCCAATGTAAAGACTCCGCATTTTGTGGGCATGGAGCGCATAGTTTGTAAAAGAGTCATAGAGTTGTCTGCCCTCCTTTTTGTAATGTAATGTCAGCTGTAGAGATCTACCCATGGTCCACAGACTATGGGATTGTATAAATAGAGCGAGGATCTAAGTAGTTAAGACATCAATCAATTAATTGATAACTCAATAATAATGATAAGGATGAAGGGTTGAGTCATATATAAAGTGTAAAGTCTAGTTTTGGGTCGTAGGGTATGAGAAAGCTCTGTAGCTGAGTGCGCAGAGGCCTAGTAGTCTGTAGCTAAGTGTGCAAACCCCTGTAGTTAAGTGCGAGGACGAGTTGAGTTTGTAATAGTTGGAAGTATTAATAAAGAGAAGTTTCATATCTATTCTGTGTATTTATTTCATGTTTTATGCATTGAATATATTGGGTATAAATTGCACTTCTATTGTTTATATGATGCGCAGATATATATGATTGTATTGATTAACGAAATACAAGATATAGTATCTGTTTACGTGAAGTTGACTAACATCTGTAAGAAGAGAAGTAAGATTGGCAGTGTATATTGGGGAAATAGTGTAGTTCACTGCCATAGCAGTGTGAAAGCATCTCAGCCCCTGGTTAGGGCTACGCAAAAGGTGATTATAATAGATTGCAAGGGTATTGAAGGTTAGAACAATGCACGAAGTAGCCTGCGTGAAGATAGGCATAGTTGGACCAAATCGATACCATAGGCGTCTCAAGGGTGCATAAACTTGGTTCCAACATCCCCCCATACTACTTCTTCAGGTGAGACTTCAGTTCACGCTCCACGGGCTTATGCCGAAAGTGCCAAGAGTGTAGGGATTTGTTTGGATAAATAACTCCAAACTTGGGTCAGGCCCCCTCAAGCCAACACTTAGCGAAGTGATTGGGACCTACGCATACCTGTAGTATTATGGGCTTATCAAACGACATGTAAGAAGTTGACTGGATAAATCCCATTTAGGCTCATCTATGGGGTTGAAGCGGTAAAGCCTATGGAATACATCATGCCTAGTCTACGCATAAGAGCGCTCACAGGTAGGACAGATCACGGAGCCCTGGAGGAGAGGCTTGCACAACTTGATGAGCTCGAAGAAGAGATATTTTTGGTTGGATTTCACCAGTAGGTCCAAAAGCAATGCGAAAAGGCATGGCATGATCGACACATTAAGCTGTGAATATTTAGGGTAAATGACTTGGTTTTTCTATATGATAGCGAGTTTGATAAATTTCTAGGGAAATTCTAGATGCACTGGTTAGGGCCCTATGTCATTAAGGAAATTACCGATGGAGGAGTGGTACAGCTGGTCAAATTAAATGGAGAACCCTTCCCAGGAAAGGTGAATGACAGTTGCTTGAAGTCATACACGACAATCCAACCATGTGACTAGATGAAGGTAGCATAGTCTTAGCACTCCAGGCAGCTGAAAGGAGGCGTGGGACTATAAACTACACTGCCCGGGTGGGGGAGCTACATGATTGGAGGATGGTATGAAGCAAGGAAGTGTCACTGGGTCCGTGGCAGTGTGGAGGGAGCTGTGCTATCCAAGGAGAAATCACGCAAGTCAGCCAGAAAGTGACTGTTACGGGCACTGTTCATGAAAATATGGTAGAAGTGAGGCCAATTGGAGCGGGAGACTAGCATTTAAGATGAAAGTTATGGCTCAGATCCTTGAAAATATGCTGCCAACCTGGCATTGATGAACCAATTTTGGGGGGAACAGTCGGATTAAATTCAAAATGTCCTATAAATTACAAGTGGTTGTCCAACAAGAAACACTTGGCATTTCGAGAATTGAGTTGTTGAGTTCTCAGGCACATATGAATCGTGAGCAATACGAAATTTTGATAGCTACTAAGGTATTTGAGACTTTTTCGATGGAAACACAAGAATTCTTGCATAAGGTCATGTTTGCACCCCTAGAGGTTATAAATATTGAGCACGTAGGAGAGGAGTCGGCACATGAAATGGACATAGAAGCAGAAGTAGCTGCTCCAGAAGTAGCCGAAGTATTGGAAGAGGTCCATAAGTCATCAACAATGCCGAGACCGAAGCCAACCCCAACCAAAGAGACTATGAAGGACAAGAAGGACAAGTAGCCTGCCATACCAGTGCATACATCACCAAGAAGAAACCCACCAAAGCCCACTGCACAAGAGAAAGGAAACGATATAAACCTAGAAGAAGAGGAGGAGGATATCAAAGACATCCTGATGGATGATGAGGATGTGGGAATGGAATTGGAGGAGGTTGAAACCCAGGGTGCAGATCCTATTACATGGTTGTTAGGGTATGTCCCTCTATGCAAGCCTAAGTCCAACGTCCCAAAGGAAATTTATGAGAGTAAGACTCCCCTGCAAACTCCTCTACTACCGGATGGAATTTCTTTCGATGGTTTGTGTTTAGCACAGGTACCGATATTGAAGCTAGAAGACTGGGACTTGGCGGACCACGAGAAGTTCCTCCACCTAGCGACCGAGCATCTGGTGTGCCACATCCTAGACACAAATACAAGAATGAATGCATTGGAGCCATGGAGGTGGCTCAAAGGAGTAGATAATGCAAGGTTGCTCAACCTGCTCCGGGTGTCGCACTATAACCGCACCCTAGTGATAGTTTTGGTCATCAAGCAACTGTTGTGCTTGGTGCATGATGGGTGTTTGTGACTGGAGGAGCTGATACCCATCACATATAGGTTAATTCACTGAATAGCACACCTTCCATATACAGGTGAGAATCTGACGATGGTCTTCGGTAGCAAGGGTGGCGAGTAGGCTCTCGCAGAGTCAATGAACAAGAAAATCAAGTTGGTGAAGAAGCTACGCGGGTATGCTATCTCCAACATATATGACCCTACTTTGAAGGGAGCAACACAGATCCTTGCAGGGAAGGTGATGTGGAAGTGTCGCGCTAATAATGTGTCAGCACCTATCGTTATGCTTGCACCGTAGTGCGTGGAAGGAGTCCAGATTAATTAGTTGGACTACCTTTGAGGAGAGTTCCTAGTGAACTACCATGAATCACAAGAGCAAAGAAAGACATTCCACTATGCATGGCTCTTTCTGTTGATTGTGTTGGTAGCGTGGGAGCTACCGGAGGATAGCTAGTTCCCTTTGTTCACACCAGACCTTCCTAAAGCAACGAAGTATGCTTTGCTATGGGTGACCAAGGACCTGTAGCAAGTTCAAGACATCAAGATCTTCTGGATCTTGGTGGAGATGAATATCAGGATGGCCATCAATCACAAGCCATGATTGTTGCCCATGGTAAATGCTAACTTGTAGAGCTATTCCAAGTTCAAAGCTTATTTCCATCGAGTTTAGGGCGCAGAAGGACCCTCCGCAAAAGTGGTACGACTTGCCCTATCTGGCCATGGATGATGCCATCGATGTGGTGCTCGATCAATGGCCGACAGAGTGGCACACTACCATGGACTTAGCGGTTGGTGGAAGCAAGTCCAATGCGTAGAAGAAGGAGGAGGCCATGATGAAGATGGCACAATTGGTTGAAAAGAGGAAAAAGGAGGCCACTGATAAGGCCCAGGCGGAACAGGTAGAAAAGTAAGCATGTAAGCAGGCAAGTGGAACAGAGCGCGGCTTTGACAAAGGCGCGCAGTTTCCTTCGCCTAAGACAAAAGTGGAAGAAATAAAACAGAAGGGTGCAGACCCTCAGGAGACATCCGCTCGCAATAAGTGCCCAAGAGAATTGGAGAAGGGAGGGTCCAGAAAGAAATCCAAAGCGACCAAGACCTCGCTGGACCCTATCACATTGACGGAGGTTGACTTACATGATATCGGTGACACAGTCAAAGATGTCACCATGGAGGCCCTGTAGTAATTTGAACAGCAACAACAGATCATACTAGGGGCTATCTGGACCGGGTTGCAAGAGTTGCAGACCCGCGCATCACAGGTTGGTATGGTGTCTACCAGCTTGGCTATTGGCACTTCAGAGGTTTCCGATATGCTACACACGAAGGCTTCCAGTGTGATAGTGCTGCCGGATGGAGCACTGACCATGGACAATGAGGCTGATAGGCCCACTGTCAACGCCTTGAAGGGAGTTGGGCTGAACTTGGCAGTGCTTCTACGAGAAGCACTCCACCTCTTGCAAGATGGAATAATTGCAGAAATGAGGGCCTGAGAGCACTGTGCCCTCCAGGTGATTAGCAAACAATGAATCAACAATGAAAAAATGGCCCTATAGAGAAATGCTTCCATCGCCGCTAAGACTGAGGCTACCAACCAGTGGAAGAAGATCATGCAGGTCATTGAGGAGGCATGCAAAATGGTCCCAGAGTTGGCCATTCCGAAGGAAGAGCTAGTCGAGGTATGCATCCATAAGTTGGCCACAGGGGTGCACAACACTTGGATTGAGATGGCGTGGGTTTAGCTGGAGTTGAACTTGCAAATTACCGAGTTACAATTGAGGGTCCAGCCCTCCACACCGCTAGAAGTAAAGGCACAATGGACAACCACTATCACAAAGGTAGTCGTGTCGATGGAAAGTGCAGTAACAGACTGCACGTAGTTGTTTGAGGAATCATTTGAAGTCCTGACAAGCTTTTATGAGGACCCAAATCTATAGGGGCTGGAGACGGAAGCACATGAGCTACAATAGTGCTATGATGAAGGTAAGGGCATAGCATGAACAGTCACATTGACGCACAGGCTAGCCAAGCTATAGGAGGCCAGGAAGCTGAAGGAACAGGCGGACACAGTGCTGCACAAGTAGTGTTGAAGGCGTGACTAAAGCCCTAGATGGAGGAAGGTTACGTAGTCATAGGAAATATTGAAGGTAAGCTTGCGACTATGCAAGCGATGCAACAAAAGCTTCAGGCTGACAGCGCAGGAGGAGTGATCGAGAAGACAGTGGAATATGTGAAGCAGTTGGCGCTTAGTGCATGACCGAGGTAGCGGTTATACAGGTTGAGCTGGATGGGCTTCACTCAAAGATCTTTGCACCTACCGAGTGACTTGAGGGTGAGTCACAATGTTTGTGTTGGGGGCCTATTGGGAGAGAGATCCCCCAAGGGTAGTTTTGGGGCTAAAATCCCATGTTTGAGTTAAATTTTGTAATAAAATGGTAAAGTATCCAAATTTTGTGGTCATGGAGCACGAAGGTGTTATGTGTTATATAGGGTAATCTTCCCTTAGTTTTGTAAAGTAAAGTCGGATGTAAGATGGGATTGTATAAAAAGAGATAAGATCTAAGTAGTTTTGGAGAGACATAAAATGATAAATAATGTAAGAGAGATGTAGCTTTGAAGCAAGAAGTCTATGTCTTGGGACGTAGCATAGGTAAAGGCTCTCTACCTGAGTGTGCAGAGGCCTAGGGTAGTAGTCCACAGTTGAGTGTGTGGATCCCTGCAGCTATGTGCACAGGGTAGACAGAGTTTGTAAACACTTGGAAGATATTAATAAAGAAAGATATTCTACAATTTCTGTGTCTTTGTTATGTTATTGCATCTTGATAGGTTATGTATGAATTTCCTTTATTATGCTTATATGATGCACGAATGAATACAAATACATTGGATAACTAAGCGTGATCAAGGATATCTGTTTACGTGGTGTTAGCTTTAATTATTTGATAAGATAAGAAAATCACTTAGACTAATTAGGGAATCTGCACAACACGCTGCCATAACAGTGTGAAAGTACTTGAGTAGCTGGCTAGGGCTACGCGAAGGTCGATCATACCCTTTCGCGGAGGTATTAAAGGACATAATAAAGTGCTCATCTTACAAGCCCTAGAGCGAAGCGACCTGTGTGAGGGCAGGGATAGAAGGAATCAAACGACATGACAACCATCTCAGGGTGTAGAAACTTGCTTCCAACATCCCTCCATAATACTTTAGGTGAGACTTCAGTCCGTTCTCTCCGGGCTGAAGCCAAAAGTGCTAGTAGTGTAGGGATTTCTTTGGCTAATTAATGTTGAACCTAGGTCAGGACCCCTCAAACCAACATCTTGTTGTAGCAGCTACAACCACCCTCCAAAAATTTTGCCTCAACCTATTTTGGAGCCTCCCTACCAACCTTCATAGCAGCTTGCCTTGCTTCGTCAAGTCCTCAAGCTTTAGTTTCTTTCTTGCTGAAAGGCAGCCTGTTGATCATAGTTTGATATTTTCCTTTCACAGACTACTTATCCAGACTTGGTCACGTTGTAAGATGACCAACTTCCCAATCAAAATTTTGAAATTATGGAGGAAAAATAGTACTTCCCTCCAAGAATTGTGTAATTGCTTCCGACAAGCTGCTACTGGGCTCCAGGATTGCATAATCCTGCCTACCCTCCCAGCAGTATTTTCACAATTTCTCCCACCAATAGGTAGTTCAGCCTAGGATTTGTGAAAATATGGGTAGTAGTCAGCTGTTGGGCCCAAAAATTGTGTAATCCCCTTGGGTAGTCAGCCCAGATTATAGTTAGGAATGCAAATTTTTCTCCAACAGTCGAGCAGTCTCTTGCATGTGCAGCTGAGTTGACCGGTTCCCTCTGGGACTGAGAAAAATAGACTTGCATGCATGGGCTGTTTCTCCCAAGTTAGCATGCAAAGGAATCCTTTGTTTCAGGGATATATGTTTAGCAATTGGAGGTTACATGCAAGGAACAATTCAGAAACCTCCCTCCGAGTGTTGCTTTCCCTAGATTTGTGGCATGCACATCATAACATCGATGTTATCAAAATTCATCAACTGGACGCTGCAGAGCTCATTCCTCACATCAACCTTGTAGCTCTAACATGCCACATCACATCTAGGAGCAGTTGGCACATTCAACTTAGTTGTTTTGGGGTAAGCTCGCTTCCCATGCCTTATGCTGCATTTCTATCAATTTTTTTGTATTCACTTGTGTGAGTGTTGTTTGCTTGATTTCTTTGAATGCCTACTGTTGTTTACATATATTCTATTTTGTCCTAGCTCTGTTTCAATTTTCGTTGATATCTCACTTTTTTTGCATGCCTGAAACTGTTTTGCACAAACGTTCGCCCAAACGGCGAATGACCTAATCCACATGCATGCTAATATATTTTCTCAATCTTCCATTCATGTTTTGCATGCACTGTTTATCACTTCTGCTATCACTTAGTGTCATCATGCATTTCATTGACTTAACTTGACTTCAGTTTCCTGTCAGCAAGTTGGGCCAACCTTGGCCTGGTCTCTGCCTTCACCAAGGTTGCATTGCACAATTTGGTGAAGGAAGTCTCACCTTCCTCTCCAAATTTGTGCATTCTGGCCCAACACTGACCTCCTGGACTGAATTGTGCATTTTTGTAGGTCAGTCGCTGCTTGGTCCAAAATTTTGCGCAAATATGTTCTTGGGCTAGCGGTCATTCCCAAATGGAATCACACATTCTATAATCCCAGTGGCCAACTACCTAGCTAAATTGTGCATTTTGTAGTTCTAACAGTTAGTTAGTCTCCTAGTAGCCTGGACTATGCCTTGTGTAGTCTTGGCAATCGGTCTCCCGACCTCCCGGAAAGCAGTCTCTTGCATGTGCAGCTGAGTTGATCGGTTCCCTCCAGGGCTAAGAAAAAAAGACTTGCATGCATGCGTTGTTTCTCCCAAGGCAACATGCAAAGGAATCCCTTGTTTTAGGGATCTATTTTTAGCAGTTGGAGGTTACATGCAAGGAACAATTTAGAAACCTCCCTCTAAGTGTTGCTTCCCCTAGATTTGTGAAATGCGCATCATAACCTCGTTGTTATAAAAACTCATCGACCGGACACTGCAGAGCTCATTCCTCACATAAACCTTGTATTTCTAACATCCCACATCACATCTAGGAGCATTTGACACATTCAGTGTAGCTATTTTGGGGTAAGCTCACTTCCCATGCCTTATGCTGCATTTCTATTGCCTTTTGTGTATTCGCTTGTGTGAGTGTTGTTTACTTGATTTCTTTGAACGCCTGCTATCATTTACATATATTCTATATTTTCCTCGCTTTGTTTCAATTTTCATTGCTATCTCACTATTGTCGCATGCATGAAACTGTTTTGCACAGACGTTCGCCCAACTGGCGAACGACCTCACCCACATACATGTTGATCTATTTTCTCATTCTTCCATTCATGTTTTGCATGCAATGTTTATCACTTCTGCTATCACTTAGTGTCACCATGCATTTCATTGACTTAGCTTGCTTTCAGTTTCTCATCGGTGAGTCGAGCCAACCTTGGCCCAGTCTCTGCCTTCACCAAGGATGCATTGCACAATTGGAGAAGGAAGGCTCACCTCCCTCTCCATATTTGCACATTTTGGCCCAACACTGACCTCCTGGACTAAATTGTGCATTTCTAGAGGTGTTGCTGCTTGGCCCAAAAAAATTTACAGATATGTCCCTGGGCTAGCAGTCCTTCCTAGCTAGAATCACACATTCCACAATCCCAGTAGCCAACTGTCCAGCTAGATTGTGCATTTTGTAGTTCCAACAATCAGTTAGTCTCCCAATAGCCTATACTGTGCCTTGTGCAGTCTTGGTAGTCGGTCTCCTGACCTCCCGGCCAAAATTGTGCAACCTTCACGACCATTCACTCAGGTATGTTGTAGGTCAATTCTCATGTTCATTTTGGTTTTCAACTGACAGATTGCTTGCTATGAGTATTGCCATGTCTCCAAGTATCATAGGTGTTCATATGCCTCTCAACAGTACAGGTACAATGGTTTCCAAGAGAGAAAAGACGAAGACACCGTTGAGAGCACACTTGGGGATGCAGTTGATCACGTCTCCATGGGCTTACCTACTCACGAAGACATCAAGTTGTTCATTGAAAAGGACATCAAGGAGTAGCATCACTGTTATTGGGAAATCTAGTGTCCACTCGGAGCTACTAGTCCCACTAAGACTGGTAGCTGTCTTAGAAACAAATAAACTAAAACTACTTTCACTTTCCTTTATGAGAAGTAGATAAGAGGGGAACAAAGGACACCAACCTCAGTCTTGCGCTTGGTTCCTTGCTTGGTTCCTCTCCCTTCTGATAGATCTTCGCCGCTCCTTCTTCGTCTACCCAGCTTCAAAGAGCACCTATGGAATCAAAGCAACATAATACTATCAAAGAATAGAGATCTGCAATCATAAGCAATACAGGACTAGATATGTATTGACCACACAAATGTATATATCATCAAACATACAAGAATGTGGAGGAAAACTTGAATAGATTTATTAATATCAAGAATAGCAAAGAGGATTACAACCAATTGTTTTGACCCAGTGTCATCCTCTCAGCATGAAAGCCCTTCTTCACCTCATGAAAATCTTAGATCACCCAACACTATGATGTTGCACTAGGAAACCAATGGCACTTCCTTACAAGATACAAGATTCCAGCCTCTGGATCTATGTGATGAGGGATCCATATATACATGATTGTAGGGGGGTGAGTGAGCTTCTAGGATTTTTATTAGTGTCTTCTCTTTGATAGTTCTTGATTCCACTTAGAGATTGATGGTCTCTTACTCATCCCTGGGAAAATTCAGAGAGGCAAGTGTCACAGGAGAAGTTTCTGGAAGATTCCATGATCATCCACCTTGCAAACTGTCTCCGCCATTTGTCTACTCTTGCCAATCGCACCATACAGAAGGGCTTTCAAGTATGCATCACACCTTTTACACTGAGCAGGTGAGATGCATTGCACCCTCTCCACTGGGAAGTTTGTATGGTCCAGTTTTAACTAGTTCTGAGCAATTTTCTGTGGAGAACTTCTGGGAGATGATGTAATCAGCTGACCTTGTTCCTTTAGGGCATGAAGCAACACTTTTAGGGACTTAGGAGCCCTTGGTTTATGGACATGTATGATTGGGGTTGCAGTGCCCAAAATGGTCTATAATAGCTACCCCCTAAAGCATGAGGTCGTTAATCTTTTGATGTCCGCTGAAATGCTTTATCATGAGGATCTGAAGTTTTTTTGAGCTGGAAGGCGACCTTGTAATAAGATACAATACAATACATTATCTTCATAATATTTTTCATGATCTAGCTGAGGCGGGCATTCCCATGCTCAGCTTTATAAATTCATTTTCATGTATATAAGACAGACAACCGTTTGTGTAGCAGACTGATGATTCGAATGGAGTCATCATCCTTTGATTTGGATGATCATCTGTTTGACAATGATGTACATTTGATGTCTTTATATTCCTGACTATATCGCAGCCCGGATGGATGAAACTAGATACGGGGTCTTCAAACTCCTTCAATCTTCACTCGGAGTACAAGTCGATCCATGTGAAAGATATTTTGGAGTCGAACATGGAAAGACATCGCCTGATTACCAGCCAATGATGTAAGCTGTTAACAGGCGCAAGAGGAATCACCGATAATGATGATGACCCTTAAGGTACTACAGTACAATTCGTGTGCTGTGAAAAAGGGACTAGGTGTTGAACACCTTGCAAAATCTTTTGGTCGAAGGCCATTGATGTAAACCTATCACCGAAAGTGAGAAACTTGCCATTGAGGCATGCAAGCTTCAAAGTACCGAAAGGATTGTTCCTAGGTCAACTTCTTGGATAATGAGTTGATGTCGACAAGAAGCGACCCATCATAGGAGGGCCTTAATGAATCCCACATCTACGACACGAAACAAAGCAAATGATTTTGGAGGTGAAAACGATCTGATGATACAAGGTTCAGGGTGGAGGTCATGAAAGAATGGAGTATGAATGTATTGCAGTAGATGAGACACAGGTGAATTCTCTGAGTGACTTCTCTTGAATATACCGGTGACATTGAAAATGGATTGGTAGCGTTAACCCCAAAGATGGATGGTACGATGGACCAATGGTGATATGACCGGTGAACGGAATAACCCAACCTGACTCGGACGTGGAGTGAAAGTGTCATGTTCAAGAGCGACTTGCTGCCAACAAAGTTTCTTCAAGTTTTCTTCCCAATTTTTCCCAATCATTGTTGACCAGTACCTCTTTATTTTTATCAAGATGGAGGAGGATAACTTATGTTTTTTCTATAATCCACCCTTCAGGCGAACTTGTCACTATGTTTTAATGAGCCTAGCGACAGTGAAACTCATTCTTGTCCATTTGGACAAGTTTGTCGCTATTGATTTTAAAGAGTTTAACGACAATGATAACTTGGTCATTTTTTCAATTTTAGAGAGTTTGAAAAGGGACGAAAAGGAAACTCCCATAATCATTTTTCGTCATATAATCCCTTAAGTCCGAAAAAGTATAAAATAATACGAAAGCGATGGATTTTCGATAGTTTTAACGAGCCGAACAAGACAAGCGCTCGATCTTTTTGTGCAATAATCCCTCAGGTCCAAAAAGATTAAAATCTCGAGGAGGGATAACACTCCTTGTAGTTTTAACAAGCTGGAGAGGCCAATCACTCGGCAATCTTTTCATATTTTATGAGTCGGGTGAAAAGAGCTTAAAGGAGACTCATTTTTTGAGGAACGAGGGATAATTTCGGGTAGTAGCTGATTCCAGGTAAGGTTTGGAATTTTTCAATCATGGCAATGTCACAAAGATGGCTAACAAGATCACTCGTCGTAGATGTTCCTCAAAAGGGTAAACAATCAAATGGAGGCATATGATCAGCGAAAACAGAGTGGAGGTGATGATGAGAACATGAGCTTGAGCTTCACATAAAAACTGCTCGTGATAACGATCATTGATTATTTTATTCGCCGTTAGCACTTTGTTCTTTCAATGGTCATACTACTTGCTCAATTGCTTCATCCAACCGATTAGAAATGAAAACACATGTTTGAAAAATGAATTAAAACACTAATACCTTACTCGAATTACATGAATAGTAATTTAAAAGTAACTTTTACCTCTCATTTTACCATTTCATTTGAACTTGGTTTGTTGGAACTCTAGAGGTGCTTTTCCCCCCTGATTTTCACTAGCTGATTCTGGGAGATTTTGTGGACAATTCTCGGCGCCGTCTAGACCAGGTAAGAGCTAAACCCGAGCTCTTTAGTTGCATTCCTTCCTTTTTGAATTTTGAGCATGTTTCCCTACTTTGCTGAGCCCCTGGGGTTTTAATAATTTGCGCTCGCCCCATCGCACCCTTCCTATATCGAAAGGTGCGATGCATACTAGATTGGTCACTGGCCAGTCAATATGCATCACTCCCAGTACACTGCTGGGGTGTGATGGGCGCAAGGAGGGAAACTTTTACACTATTTTCTCATGGAATTTTTGCCTGTTTTTTGCCAAATCAGGACCCTGACTCTTCTCTTGTTTGTTTTCAGAGATTCATTGGAGCAAAATGGTTATTACATGGCGAGAACAAGAGCATGAAGAAGAGGTCATGGTTTCTTTACATGATATGGGTACGGTAACTGCATTGCGGAACTGTGGCCTGCTCAAGTTTTTCCGCATCTCTAGCATGAGGCAAAAAATCAACTTGTTGCAATATTTCCTCAATGCATGGGATCCTACCAACTAGGTGTTTTATATTAGAGGCAAATCCAAACCCCTGATTGTTGTGGACATCTATTTTTTGACCGGTTTATCGAGGCGTGGTGCCCCTCTCTCATTATCAGGTTCTACCCGTGGGGGCGAATCCGTGAGAAATTACATTCGCCAGTACAGTAGAGAGGGATCTCAGCCAAGTAGGGATGGAAAGATCAACATCTGAGATGTCACTGAACGGTCCTTGAGGACCATTTAGTTCACCTTTGCTAGACTGGCTAGTAGTGCGGCTCTTCACGTGGCTAATAGGTCTTATATGCAGTACGCCTTGGAATGCCTTGAATGAAGGTGTTCAACTGGTGTGATGTAGTAATCCTTGTGATGAAAGAACAACTAACCAAGGTGAAAAGCGGAAGATCCAAGAATTTTGGCTATGGCTCTATTTTGACTGCTTTCACCTTGGAAAAGATCCCACTGATGCAGCCGCAGTATATTTCACTTGGTTTACCTCCACCGACTGAGCCACGGATGTAGAGATGGGTTGAACTCATCGCCCGACATGCCGGTCAGCCCCATATTTCTTTCTGACACCTTCTTCGAGTGGTTCAACCGCCAGGAGATGGTTTATGTTGAGTGTCCATATGCTAGTATGGATTTCTGGGGTGACCCAGATTTGGTGCTGGCAGCTGGTGAGTAGTGGGGTGTTATAGGTAAATTCTCTGACCATATCTCTGTTTATTGTTTTCATAATGTTCTTATGCTTTCTTTGATCAAGACTAATCAAAACTCATGTGCTCATGCAGACATTGGACCATTTTGACCAGCGGTACGCCTGAGAGCACCAGTTGCCACTTCGGCAGGGGAGGCTGTGGGGAGGGCCATCCTCCGCGACCTTGATGTGGCCGAGACTCTTTCAGCATTGCAGGATTAGGTCAAGGGCCTCACTCTTGGTATTTCAGACGTGAGGACCAATGAGCTGCCTCTAAGGTTGTAGCGACATACTGCCTATGTGCTGATTCGATGGACTAGGCTTTTACACATGATTGCACAGGGGGTGACTTGTTATCACCAGCATCATTAGACTAGGGTGCCCCCTTGCATTTTGAGTTTTGGGTCATTTAACTGATTTTGTCTTGGTTACAGAACATTATGTGTAAACCATAAACAATGATATATATATTTTTGATTTTCGGAGCTTTATTTTGGTTAAGTTACATGATCTTGATGCAAATATTGATGCAATGCTTCTTTTTATAAATGTCACAAATGTCTATCTAACACATAATTTTCCAATGAGTTCGTTAATGTGTTTAAATTTCTGGAAATATGTTGATATTGAATAGAATCGAACTGTCTTTCCAAAATTTTGACCCTTAGGAACATGCGATATATAGCTGGATTCCATACAGAGTAGATACCACTGAGTTGTAGAATGAAGAGTTGTGAGTCTAACCTGACAACAAGTCATCATATGCCATGTGCGCTGGCATCAGAGAGGAGTTCTATCAACGCGCTATATTCAACGATATTGTTCGTTGACCGACTAATACATACCCTTTTGAAACTCACTAACTCACTACTGGGATTGAAGATGGCCCAGGCCACAGAAGATAGGTTCCGCAAACTACGACTCGCTCCATTGGCATATCCAACAAATGGTTCCAATAGGTTTGAAATATGCAACAAATGCAAAAAGTGGATTACCTAACCAAAATAATTACCCTTAGTGAAAACAAAAATGTAACAAAAGCATAGGGGTTACTATGCTGAGTTAAGCATAGTAACACTTGAGGTACAACCCGTTGCGGGGTTGCACCAGTGGAATCCCATCATAAGCCATCAACTCATAGGCTCCTTTTTCTAATACACACTTGACAATATAGGGACCCATCCATAAATACTTGAACTTACCTGCTCCCAACTTATCGGACTCCTGGTCGTAAAGTAAGACTAGGTCACCTTCTGAGAAGACACGAGGTTTGACATTTTTGTCAAACTATGCTTTGACTCATTTCTTATGGGCTTAGTTAGCCGAAGCTGCATCACGATGGGTTTCATCCAATTGGATTAATTCCAAGAAACGATCCTCTTCTTCTGAAGTTCTGGGGAGAAGGTTGACCGTGAGCTGGAGGGACGAGATTTCACACTGAACTGGCAAGATTGCTTCCAGGCCATACACCAGTTGAAAAGGTGTAAACCCGGTCGCACTTCTCACTGATGTCCATTATGCCCATAAGGCCGAGTATAGGATCAGGTGCCAACTCTGTTTATGGAATCCAATCATCCTTTGCAACATGCGCTTCAAGACCTTGTTAATTGCCTCAATTTTCCCGTTGGCTTGCGGATAATACGAAGTAGAGCTATCGTGGGACAATCCTAATTTGGCAGCCAACTCATTCATCATGTGGTTATGAAAATGTGATTCATGATTTGTGATTATGGCCTGTGGAACGTTGAATCTGGAGACTACATGATTAAAAAAAAAGAGGGCAGCTGTTTCACCACTATTGTTTAATGTAGGCATCGCCTCGACCCATTTGGTAAAATAGTCTACTACGACTACGATATACCCATGCCCCCCGGCCAAGGTGGGGTTACATGTCATGAAATCTATGCCCCATTTGGCGAACGGCCCAAGAACTACTACTGGTTGCAAAGGTGCGGGAGGTATTCTGGTTTTGCGATTGAATATTTGACAGGCATGGCAACTTCTGACTGCGGTTATGCAATCTTTGAACATTTTTGGCCAGAAGTATCCCGCTCGTAAAATCTTTTGAGCTGTAGCATAACTAGATTGATGCCCCCCACACGTGCCTGAATGAAAATCATTTAGGACTTTTTCGGCCTCCTCATGGATGAGGCACCTCCGCAGAACTGTATCGATACCATGACGGTAAAGCGTATCACTGATGATCACGTAGTCTTTTGCTTGGTATCGAATTTGTCGTTGTTCCGAGCATGAGGTATTAGACCTATATGTTTAGGTTTGGAGATAGATTATTATATCTCCATACCACGGATTGCTTGAAGATATCATAAACAAATTTTCGTCCACGATCACTTCTTCAGATGTGGCATCGTTGGACGATGATGGGAGATCACATAGTAACTCTGTGAAAACCAGGGCTTTCTTCGATTTGGATTTTTTAAATTCCAGATCAAACTCTTGTAAAATTAATATCCATTTTGAATATTTGCCCCCTAGCAACTGTCGCGACAATATATAAGTCACGGAGTTGCAATTTGACAAAATGGTAGTTTTTCTGAAGAAGACATAGTGTCGAAATCTCTGTATCGCTTGAACAATTGCGAGAGCTAGCTTTTCAACGTAGGAGTAATTTATTTTTGTATCATTTAAGTTTCGAAATAAATAATATATTGGATGTTCAATTCCATCATCTTCTTGAACTAAAGCCATTACTATGGTCATATCCGCTATAGCCACATATAGGTTAAAGTCTTTTTGATAATCAGGAGCATACATTATTGATGCTTTTATCAGGGATTCCTTTAAAGCATCAAAGGAAGCTTACGCGACTTGATCCCAGATGAAGGGTACTTCTTTTTTCAACGGACGAGTATAACCTTTAGCAAGTTCGACATAATTTGGAATGAACCTCCTCAGAAAATTTTCTTTCCCTTGGAGTTTCTAAATCTGAAGCAAATTTGAAGGTGGAGGCAAATCAATGATTGCCTGACCCTTACATGGGTCGAGACAAATCCCATCTTTTGAGACCACAAAGCCAAGTAAATGACCAGAACTGACACAAAACACACATTTGTGTGGATTGAGTTGTATCTTGTAGTGTCGGCAATGTAGAAATATCGCTCTTAAATGCTGTGGATGATTGGTCCGCTTTCGCGAATGAGCCGAAAGATCATCGAGATATGGTTGAATGATGTTCTTGATGTCATGGAAGGCATAATTCATTTCCCTCTGAAATGTTGCCCCTGCGTTCTTTAAACCAAAGGGTAGCTTGTGATATGTGAATGTGCCCCACAGACAAATAAATGCAGTCTTTGATTGGTCCTGTGTGCGGATATTTATTTGATTATACCCAGAAAATCCATCCATAAATGAAAAGATTTCACATTTGGCGCATTCATTAATTATTTGGTCAATGAAGGGTGTAGGGTAGTTGTCTTTCGGACAAGCTTGATTTACATCCTTATAATCGACACACACTCTAATTGTTCCTTGTTTTTTCATCATACGAACAATATTCGATACCCAATTGGTTAGAGGAACCAGGTAAATAAAACCAGCATGGAGGATTTTTTCAACTTCCACCTTGATGGCAGCGGCTTTCTTGGGGTGCACCTTCCTGAGCCATTGTCGTACCGGTTTGACATCTGGATACATATTAATTTCATGTTCAACTATGCTCGAGTCAATGCCTGGCATTTTGTCATATGACCAAGCAAAGACATCTCTAAACTCATGAAAAAGAGCGTAATATACTTCTAGTTCTGAAGGAGAACAAGATTTTCCGACATGAATATTCTTTACAACATTTGTTTTGTTCGAGATATTTATGGTGATAGTCTCTTCAATATTGCACATGTTTCGCTCGGAATGAGGGCTTCCATGGATCATCGGAATGCTACCCATAACTTGTGAACTGTTGGGGAGAAATGTTTGTTGGTCGACAACCATAATTCCTCCTTGGAAGGGAAATGAAACCTTCATGAAGTACGTTAATGCAACGGAAGCCATAGTATATATATAGGACCTTCCCAGTAGGATGTTGTAATCGAGGCTTCTGTCGATAACTTCAACATCAATTTCTACTGTTTTTCCCCCCAGTTCGACTTGCAAGTTACTTAATATCCCATATGGGGTGTATGTTCATCCATCAAATGCTTTTAATGTCGTCGATGATCTCGACAAGGGTGGAGATCCTAAAGTTTTCCAGCAACTCATCAACATAATACATGTAGATGGCCCCTCATCAATAATTGTTCGATGAACAATTTTGTTGAGGGCTTTCACTTGAATAAGGAAAGCTAGTCGAGCTGGTAACTGAGGGTCATATCCTTTGTGATTAAAGGACACAAGATTGGAATCCATTGGGTCAATCCCACCTATCGCTGACAATAAAGCCTGCCTTTGGGAGGGGCAATTTCGCAATACCTCAAGTGTCGACATAGAGAACGACGATTGGGCCAGATATTCCACTATATTATAATGTTGTGCTGCTCTGGCACGAGGATTAAACGTCGATTTGTGTCCTACTCCCTTTGGTGGTTTTATCGTTAGTTCACGAGTGATGGGTGGCACAACTTCGGTTGAAGTTGTTGTCAAATTACTAGGTTAATCATTATCCTTGTTGTTTGACATCTGTGGATTCCCGTAATCTTTATTCCTTGTTGATATGAAAGCATCATTTAGCTTCTTCGAAACAGACAACATTAGCACTTTGGATGGGGAAGCATTGTCGCTAACAACCAGATTTGTTCCTAGGTTTGGAAACGAATCAGTCAATACTGCCGAGGTTTTTGAGCTCTTGAAGAATTTCCTAAGCTCAGCTTTATATGGACACTCTCTCGTCCAATGATCCTCATCACATATCAAGCATGGATGACTTGGTTTCCTATCTCCAGAAAGTTTTGCAGAAGATTTTTCAAGAGACGACTCCTCTTGTTTCTTCTTCTTCCCTTTATTTTTCTTCTTGCCTCCTGGTTGGTTGGGTTCTTTGCCTTTGTCAGTCGACACGACATTTACTTCTGAGGTGGGAAGTTCTTCATTTGTGTTTTGACTTGAAACCGTACGGACCTTCTTTGACGTAGCCTTTACGGTTTTCATGCTTGTCGTACCTATCATGCCATCGCCGGCATGAGAGTCTTTGTTTGATTTAGGAGGGGGAGGAACGGAAAAATACGATCTAGGAGCATCAGGGATTTTATCATGGAGCATGCCAGACTGAGTATAGATCAAGTCTAGATATTGTGCACGAGCAATAACTTTCTCTTCGGTGATGACTCCTTCCTTTGCCACATCTTCTGTAATAGAAGGTAACAATGACTTAATAAACCATTTAGCCAATAGTTGATCAAGAACATATGTTTTTACCATTCTACGATGACGTCGCCACTCATGAATATGATCAGATATGTGAGTGGCCGTCGTTTGTTTGAAATTGGTAAGAAGCTCTGTTCCCATTTCGTACCTTATGGGTAACTAAAAATGGGTTAAAAAGGTTATGGCTAGGGTACTAAAGTTATCAAATGAAGCTCTAGGCAATTTGATATACCATTTTGCTGCTGGACTAGTTAATGTTCGCTGAAAAAGGCGAAGTCTGATCGAATCATCGTTGAGAGTGTTTGATGAATACCACAGATGAAAAGTCATCACATGATTCGATGGGTCTTCACCCGGATTTCCATTAAATTTAGGAATATCTTACGGAAGTTTATGTGGAATCGCTGGCCACCAAGGGGCATAGGCAATTGGATCATTCGTTAGTCGATTTAGATCTAGTAACTCTAAAGTCTCCACAAAAGTGTTATAGACATTTTTGGGCACTTCAACCCCAATCACAAATGTCCATAAACTGAGGGCTCTTAAGTCCCTAAAAGGGTTGCTTCACTGCCTAAAGGAACAAGGTCAACTGATTACATTATCTCCCAGAAGTTCTCC
>APFE030382552.1:14713-60106 GCA_000404065.3 Pinus taeda | reverse complement strand
TAGATCCTTGTTTCTTGCATAGTAGTATGTTGCTATGATTCTACAGGTCCTTTTGAAGCTGAGCAGACAAAGAGCGAGCAGCAAAACTCTATCAAGAAAGAGAGGGAATCGAGCGCAAGACTCAGGTTGGCCCTCTTGGTTCTCCTCTCATCTATTTTCATAAAAGGAATCAACAGTAGACTTTGATTGTTTGTTTCTAAGATAGCCACACATCTTAGTGGTAATAGCAGTATCCGTGTGGACACTATTCCCGTATAACAAAAGGGCAACTGTTGATTCAGGCTCGGTGAAGCATACCTAGGATAAGATGGAATTGCCTGAGAAGTTGGTCTTTGCATACCAGCATAAAGCATTTGATGCTGGTAACTTTGGTAAGGTTGATGGGCATGACCATTATGATATGATTGATGTTGACCGTTTTGAATATACGGCTGCCCATTACTTGCAAAGACTTGTTGCTCAAGTCCTCGGTAAGCTTGTTGGAATTGCGGTTGTTGGTATTGCACCAGCCATGGTTGTGAAGCCATGAGCTATTGTCCAGTACTGACTGTTTGACCAAGATGAGGGGTAATGGTCCCCATTTGAACCTAGGTCATTCCACTAGTCGGTGATTGTGGTTGCATTGCAGGGACAAGAGGTTGTTGTATTACGACCTGAGAAACTTGAGGTTGGCATACAACAGGTAACGCTTGTACTTGTGACACCGTCACAATAGCCGGCGTAGTGGGGATATTTGACATAGGTAAACTTTGTTGCATCAAGTATACAACTCTTGGTTGTTGAGGCAGTACTGGAACCCATCCACTAGATGTAATTCCATCATACCTTAAATTCTGTTGTGAACTCTCATATGGTTGTCCTCCCGGAGGAGACAATGAAAGGGTATACTACCCTCCATACGGCGGTAATCTAGTGCTCAAAGGAATGATTTGCGTTTGGGGACCAGATTGACCAAATTGACACTACGAAGGATCAATTTGTTGAGACTCAACATAAGAGATTCTAGATATTGTTCCAAATGAACAAATGGGAACAGCCCATACTGTCGAAACAACCCCTGGATGGACTCCATCTAGCAAATGAGAGCTAGTTTGGACAGATGGTATGCCGACGAACATTGTCGGAGTGGCAACAGGAAGTTCTGTCACTGTTGTGTTGTATGACACAGTCCTAGATGTTGACGGTTGTTCAGACATACTTAGTCTATCCAAAATATTCCTCAGTGATTCTTCAGGAACTTTTGATGGCAGGATAATAACTTCTGATGAAGAAGGATATAGGGTGATCCCAGCTCAAAATTACGATGAAGCATTAGATGAAGGATCCTCCACAATTTGTTCTATGGCAATCAATCTAGGTGGAAGAGGTAGACCGTCAGGTCCGTAAAATATTTCTGGTGCCGAAGAAGGTATAGGTTCTGCAACGACATATGTTTGGGGAGTAACACCTTCCGAATCAACTGTAGATGTAGTTGGTTTGGGAATAGAAGTGTTGACTGTCACACTAGGATCAGTTGTAATGTCCTTTTGCGGCTACGGAATTTCTTCTGTAGAGGCAGGGACACTAGAAATGTTCGGAGTAACCGAAGTCTCTGAGGATGTCAGAGTACTTACTCCAACCAACCTAGGAGACTTTGATCCAGTCAAATGAGTTCGCTTTGTCCAGAATAGTTTCATTCCCAGAGTCAATGACGGTTGACTTGTAAGCCTCCGTGAACGACAGGGTTTTGATTGACTTTCTTCCACGATTGCAGATTACTCAATCAACTTAAAATGATAGGGGAAAATGATTCCGAATTAAATGAATTTTAGACACTTTGACACAACTTGTTTTTTCAATTTTTAAGAGTCAAGAAAAAGAAAAAGATGACTCTAGTTTCCTTTGATTTTTAATGAGCCTGAAGTGACAAGTGCTCAGATTGACCTTTTCCTTTAAGGAGTCTGAAAAGGAATGAAAGAGACTACTCTGGAAATCTAGACAGAGGGATTACCAAACCAATTGCAAAACTACAGAATACTTTTTACGGTATGGTAGTCAATCTTCCCGAATGCTGTGTTCAGTGCATTGTGATCGATATGGCAGCAGACATGGCTTTCTAAGGATAAAGGATATAGCCTATTATGGTCTCCCAATATGTACTCGACAGTACGTGGGAGCACAAGTCCATACTGGCACTTGTCATCTCAAAGAGGAGGAATCACCCAACCAGCAATGAAAGTGATAGTTACTAGGCTTTACGATGCCGGAATACATCTCTATACTAGACTTCTAAATGTTGTGTGTTAGGTTCCAAAGCATTTTTATGTTCATTTAATTTATTTTACCGTTGATCTTGCTTAAGAAATTTGCCTTTCAGGTTCACCGCATGATGTAGATATATAATTCCTAAAATGTAGTCTAAGATGATAAACAATCGTTTAATCTTCTTTCTGCAATGAAATCCTAGTTATTAAGGAAAGAGAGATGAGATTCTTTCAACATAGAGCACATAGCACACACTAGATGCACTGTCCTAAATCAAACCGACAAGCAGTCTAAATGCAAATGCACATGCATGTATTTGTTTTCAGCCTTATTAATGTGTGAATGACAAGAAGAATGCTAAGTACAAATCTGAATTATCTTTTCAAAGCGACAGTACTAACAATTTTTCTTCAAAATACAAAAGGAAGATAATGACGCCACTTTTGCGATTTTGAATTGAAAATTTCTTTCGACACTTGAAAAACTACTAATTCAAATCAAATACAATAGTAACAGTATAATCAACCATCAAGAACAATAGGATTCTCTTCTATGACTGAAAACGACACTTGTGACACTTTCAAATCAAGAAATGATAGTTCGATTACGCTACTTCCTTGTAAAAGAGAACTGAAAATGGCACACAATACACAAAAACATTCACAGTTCCTTGCACAATGGAGGTGGAATGATGGAAAGGAAGGGGTTTCCACGGAGGTGTACTGATCACAGACAACTAAAACTCCAGAATAAAGCTGAAGAGAGTGAACAGAAAAACCAAAATCTGGAAGCAAAAGAGGTCTTGTCTGATCAGCGCACCTGTAACACAGGGAAAGTGCGATGCAACGCACCTACTACACATGGGAGGTGTGATGCATCCAAATTCCCAAGAGTAGAAGGTGCGATGGTCTAGGGACGAGACTTCAACTTGGTTTTTTGTCATAGTTTGCAGCTCAGTTGAGGGATTTAGGCCGAGCAAGTGATGTTCAGTAAACATAAATCATAGGGGCTGTTCTAATGAGGTTACTAGAGCCACCACCAGGGCAATTATAATGTTTGCAAATTGATTGCTCAGTTTATAAACAAAACTCGGAGATACACTGAAGCAACATTGATCTACTTTACACTTGCATAGCAAATGCAGTTTGAAGGCTAGCTGGCTTGACTTCAGGCTCCATCTGTAAGTTTATAAAATAAACAAATATAGACAAGCAAACAATCTATTCACTCCCCAGTGGAGTCACCATTTTGTTATCGAGAAATCTAGTGTCCACTTGGAGCTGCTAGTCCCACTAAGACTGGTAGCTGTCTTAGAAACAAACAAGCTAAAACTACTTTCGCTTTCCTTTATGAGAAGTAGATAAGAGGGGAACAAAGGAAACCAACCTCAGTCTTGTGCTTGGTTCCTTACTTGGTTCCTCTCCCTTCTGATAGATCTTTGCTTCTCCTTCTTCATCTACCCAGCTTCAAAGAGCACCTGTGGAATCAAAGTAGCATAATACTATCGAAGAACAGAGATCTACAATCATAAGCAATACAAGACCAGATATGTATTAACCACACAAATGCATATATCATCAAACATACAAGAATGTGGAGGAAAACTGAATAGTTTTATAATATCAAGAATAGCAAGAGATTACAACCAATGTTCTATCTATTCTTATCTTTTTGGCATTGGAGGAGCGGTTCTTGACCTCATGAAAAGCATAGATCACCACGCTATGATGTTTGCACAAGGAACCAACAACACTTCCTTACAAGATACAAGATTCCAGCCTTTGGATTCTCTGTGATGAGGATCCATATATAGATTGATGTGTAGCGGGGTGAGTCAGCTTCTGGGATTTTGATTTAGTGTCTTCTTCTGATATTTTTTTATTCCACTTGGAGATTGATGGTCTCTTACTCATCCCTGGGCGAATTCAGAGAGGCAAGTGTCACAGGAGAAGTTTCTGGAAGATTCCATGATCATCCACCTTGCAAACTGTCTCCACCATTTGTCTATTCTCGCCCATCACACCATACAGAAGGTCTTTTTAGTATGCATCACACCTTTTACACTGAGCAGGTGAGATGCATCACACCCTCTACACTGGGCAGTCTGTATGGTCCAGTTTTGACCAGTTCTGAGCAGTTTTCTATGGATAACTTCTGGGAGATGATGTAATTAGTTGACCTTGTTCCTTTAGGGTATGAAGCAACACTTTTAGGGACTTAGGAGCCCTTGGTTTATTGACATGTATGATTTGGGTTGCAGTGCCCAAAAATGTCTATAACAATCACAGTGAGCGGCATCATGAACAACAGCTGAAGGCAACATACTGAATGCAGTGAACATAGTAAATGCAAGAGGAATGTTGTTGACAACATAGAGGCAGAGAAAAGTTGCAATATCAAGCAAATCCACTGATAATGAAAGAAACTTTGGAGACTCATACTATGAAGTGACAATGCAACATGAAGATCACATGAAGGCAGAAGACGGAACAAAGAAGGAGTTGCATGTGCTGAAGTAGCAACTCAGGAAGAACATGAAGTTGTGCAAATTGTCTAATGAGTTGCAGTAGGAACAAGAACAACAGTGGGTGAAACATGCACTCATAGATGAAACTGTGCCAATACAAGTTAAGGATCCATCCCAGTAGCGGACACAGAGCAAACATGGTGAGAATTTTTGTTGATCACATGTAAAGGATCCAACAGTATGCATGTCATTGAGCGCACACATGCAATCCAACCCATTTAACACACTCACCAAGGTGAAGACAAGAAACAAGTCCAACTGGGGTTGAACATGCACTTCGGCAAGTTGATGCGCATGACCACCAACACACACTTGAAGATCAGCATGGACACTATGCATCAGTGTGTTACCGATTCAGCTGTACCCAAGAATACCATGTGCATGTTAGCAGATGAGTTGGATGAAGAGGTCAAACCAATGCACCAGTCGCAACAAAGACAAGAGTTCTCTTCAACAATATGTCACCATGAGGTGCATGCACACCATCACGGATGACCAAGCTTGGCATTAGGTCACTGACTTCACCATCACAAGCATGTCAAAGAGTTGGTCTCACCACAGTGGACCGAGTGTCAGTGATGTCCTTCAAGGCTTGCTCAAGCCATGTTGTCTCACATGAGTACATGTGCATTGTAAAGTTGAGTCATGTCAAGTGTAATTCAAGAGTCAAAATTTGGATGTAACAATCATAGAGTAGGTGAAGAGTCATAGGATAGTTGAACTGGCACAAAGGGGAAAGTCAAGGGTCACCCCACCCTTCGCTATAAATAGTCCCTCATAACTCATTGTTAGGGCTTTTGGTCAGCCAAGCTTCTACTAAGACTATCTTGAAGAAGACTTGGATAATATTGTAACGTGCCTTAGATTCTCCACTGCACAGAGGTTGTACATCTCTTTGGAGGAGTAGGCGGATGTGGCTGTAATGTTCTACTAATAGGGATAACAAGTTTACATGGTGTATTGTATGATTGTGACTTACAATTCTTTATATAATAAAGCCAACAAATTTTCATGCATATGTTTTTATTGTAGTTGGACTGCTCCAGTTTCTTTAATGATATATGGTGTTTAACTTACGTACTTGTGTATGAACGGATTCACATGAAATTATATGATTCTTGTTGTTAATGTGTTGCATATATTGATAATGTTGTCACAATCTGTGTTGACTGCTCTGGTGGACACTAGATAGACCTTTGTATCAACCTTCTTATATCAACCATCACACTCATCTCGAACTAATTCATGAGTGTTGTTCAGGTTATCTTATCATGTATGTTGGACCGCCACATCCGTGTTGACTGCTCTACCGGAAGTTGTGCATGTCCTTTGTGTGGTGTGTTCCTAGTAGAGTTGGGAATGATCCCTTTCAACCTAGAACTCACCTTCACCTTCCTCCCCCCTTTGAAGTGTTGGAACCTATCATACTCATTCATTGACTCACTGCATTAGTCACACCCTTTCTACTGAAAAAGTTATCTTAATTGCCTCTGTGCGACATCATGGTCAAGGCATTACCTTATGACCCATTGCTGTGACTCCTACACCAAACTGTCTAAGGTCTAACTGGGATGTCTTGCTAGGGAGATCCCCTTGACATGTTGGTGGGTCCAACACCATCAACAAATCCACATATGAGGGAGGATAAGGTCTAGGGATAACAGATAAGAAATCTAGAGTAAAAATTCAAGATCTCAATCAATAGTAAATAGTCAAAACAACCTTAGAAGTTTCTTAAAATAGAAGATTCAATTTTTTTTTTTTTTTTTTCTTGAAATTATAGAACCATCGCACCTATAATGAAGGAAACATGTGCTATTCAGCACCATTTCTCAATTATGCAACATCCAACCATTACAGGTTGGATGAAGGTGTTAGGGTCCTATAATTTATAGGATCAATTGATGATTATCTGTTGATTTTGATCTTATGAGATGTTGTAAATAATAATTTTATTCTGCAAATTATTTTCAAAAATTCAAAGAAAAAAGATAAATAGAAAAAGAAAGGAAAGAGAAAGAGAAAGAAAAGAAAAAACAAAATAGGGGATATTAAAAACAATCAAGATATATGTGAAAAAAGAAAAATAAATTAACAAAAAATGAGAAAAATAAAAAAAATGGGCACCTATACCGTGCCAATAAAATATCTCTTTCAAAATAAAATAAAATAAAAAAATCAAATTCTAAGGTTTTAAACCTTGGTTATTATTGTTTACTTGATTTTTATGTTTTATACTATGTAATAAAACGACGAAATTATTTTATCATGTATAAATAAATATCACACTAGAATCAAGGTTCGTGATAAATCCCGCCTAGATCTATAGCGGAGGAGTGTTCCCCGCCACCCAAAAAAAAAAAATACCGGCTTCATCTCCTGCCAACGACTCATCCCTTCGCCACTCCTCTCTTGCCATGTGTCTCCCCCTTCAACACTCATCTCCCACCACATACCCATTACCCCGCTCCATTTTGTTGCTACCACTTGTCCTGCCACGTCACTCCCCTCCACGTCATATACTCATTGAACATTCAAAAAATTTGTGCGAAATTCAAAATGAACGTTGTCTCATAAATTCCTGTCGTATATCCATTTTGTTAATAAAGCCTCTATGCTCCACAGATGTTAATCTTGTCATTATACAACCAACTCAACCTATTATAAAAATCCCTCGAGACATACATTCATCCCTTTTAAGCACAACACTAATCCTAAAGATTAAACAAATGAATTTCCATCAGCTACTAGCCTTCTACAGTAGCCTTTCTTGCACACAGTTGATAGTTTTTCATGGGTAACCCTATTCTTCAACCCTTTCTCTATCAAGCTTTTTCCAGTATTTTTCTTCTACTCACCTCCTTCATTTTCATGATGTCAAACCATAAAGGGAAAGGAAAGCTCATAGAGTCAAATCCCCTTATTCCCCCTATCACAAATTTTGACACAAATCCTCCTTGATAGACACCTATTATAATATTGCCCAAGACCTAGTCCGAATTTGACCTGTACGAGCTCCACAAATGGGCAAAGTAGAAGTTTATGGAGAAACATGATGACCTAAGTGGTTGGGAATCCTTTCTCACTCATCCCCCCCCCTCCCCCCAAAATCATTTTTTGCCTAATTTCTCTGTCTCGTGCCAGCTCCAATATTTGTCAAGTCAAAGGGCTATCATTTCCCATAATAATGAAGTAATTTTCTCCATTTCCCCTAAAAGTATTTTCCAGGCTCTGCAAATTGAATATCAAGCCTCCCATCATCCTTTTTATGCTGATGTTTTAATGGAGTTGTATAAAAATTTGACATTCCCTCAGAGAGCCCAAATGTTTTAGTGTTTTCTTCCAGAAAATACTGAATTACTCGAGACAAATCCCCCATATCCAATCTCAATTTTCCCTAAAATGTACAAGCAGGTAATTTCTATGGTTACCCAACTGCTTGGGTACCGTAATGATGTGTGGGTAGATGAGATAGTGTTAGTATTTTTATCTATTTTTGCAGTTGGAAAACATCCATCAATCCTTTTCAATTACAGTCATTTTTTGGCCAACTCAATCAATGACCAGTTTATCAATTTCAAAGCAGTAGGTGTCTTTAAATAATAGCCTGTGCTAGTTTACATTATGTTATTTTATCAGTTAGACAAGTTTAAGTTCCCTTTACAGAAGATAGATAGCCAAGTAAACCCTTGGTCAGTAATTCATTGGACTTTTCTCGTTAGAAATAACTTAGAGGAGTATTCTTTTACTGATTTTTTAACAAATTTTTACATACCTCACTATGTTTGCTTAGAAGTTTTTAGCACTCCACAATTTCTCTAAGCTAAAAGGAGAAACTCAGAGGTAACCATAGACCTATTTTGGTTGATAGACTGGTCTTCTTCCGGAGGGAGCTCCCTTACTAAAATATATAATGAGTTTAAACACAAATTTCAGCAGAGACTAGTGATGACAAAGGAATTCTGAAGATATTCAATTGAAGTGTGAATGGTCAGCTAGGTAATAGCACATGATCAATTTATCATTCTACTCATTTACTTATGCAAGTAAACCAACATCTATTACAAGGGATTTTAAGCATGACTTGGGATACTATGATAGGTTGCAGTATAGAGGAGATAAACTAAAACAAAACAAATTCTTCCTCTGCAATAAGACAATGTTGTTTATATAGGAGAAAGAAATACTAAACAAAAAAGATAACATGCATGAGTATATATAATTTCATTTGCAACTAAAATGTGAAGATAGTTGAAAGAGAGTAGCTAAACTGAATTCTAGATCAACTAAGATCAAAATACTCATAAAACACAGAGAGAAAATAGAATAACTTAACAGTAAATAGAAAAATCCCAGTCATCATACCATAAGAATCCTTGTACGGTGGAATCAATAACCCTCTACATAAGCACTGCACCATGAATTGATCACACAAGCATACATTTCATAAAATCAACACCAACACAACGTTGAACCATCAACAAAATTCTTTGTATTCATTAGCCAAATATATAGTTTTACATAGGATAACATCATGTCTAGATTCAATGCATACTTGATCCAAAGACTTGATCCAAAGAGGATCGATCTCAAAACTAAAGGATAGAAATTGTTGTTTTTTCACATACCTTTCCTTAAAAGCATAAAACATAAAAGTGTTTTTGTTGTCTTTAAAAAAAAAAAAATTCGAAATAAAAAACTAACATATCTTTGAACATGATCATCATGAAGAAAAATAGAAAAAAGGCCAAAACTTATTTTCTGAGTGTATAAAGGCTATGTAGCATCTAAAAAATTGAGTTGTTGGAAATGGCATGTGGTGGGCTACTAAGGAGATGAGATGGATGTTAGACTTACTCCATGTCAGTCTCTTGAAAACGTGACAGGTGGCTTCCCTCCAGCATGTGTGTGATCATCTGGGCACGGCCTGTGTAGCGGTTGCATAGCACATGTGCAACGGAATTTCTTTAGTTGTCTACCGATTACCTTCTAGTCCTCATAAAATTCCATCATGCTACTATATATGCTGCTCAGAACATCAAATCCATAATATTAAAACATCAAAAAACTTAAAAGAAAAACTTAGAACCATGAAATGACGCTTCATCACCTCATTTTTCTCTTTCTTGAAGCCTTGGTGCTAGAAATTTGAGGAGTAAAGCCATGTTTTTCAACAGTTGAGGACATGGTGGGTTTGGCTTTAGTCATGAGCTTAGAGTCCAATTTAGGCACCTTTATAAGAGGAGGTATCATAGTTTCTCCTTCATATTTCTTTATTAATCTTTGTGCCTCATCCAAACTTTGCTTCATGCTCCTACAGTGGGCATTCAATACCAAATTTCTAACATATAAATTTTTAGATTGCCTCCTTACCAACTGGGACCATTTGATGAAGTGTTTGCTCCTTTCGAGGGCTTTAGATGTTCCCCTAACTTCATTATCACATTTCTCAAGAATGTGTTGTATTGAATTTTTATAATCTTGATTTTGTTGTCTGAACTCATTCACTTGGTCCTTTCTTTCCTCTAGCTCGTCCAAACACCTTCGACACTCTTTCCACTGACTGAAGGGAGGTTTTCCAGGAGCCTAAGCTATCTGCTTAATCTTCTGCACATATCCAAATTTTGACATGGAAATCCTGATTGAGGACCCTCTAGGCTCTACTACAACATTCTTGGCATATTTTGCAAAAGAAACATGCTTCCCATTTCCCTTAACAACTATTGCTATAGGTGACTTTGACTTGTCCTCTTCTGGTTTGACTGGTCTCTGAGATCTCTATTCTTTTTCTTCAAGAACACTATTCTCATTTGATATTTAGAGAGTGCTTATTTTATCTTGGTCATTTTTGGGTCCTCTTCTTCATAATGAATAACATCTATTTTAGGTGATGCTATGTCCTCTTCCTGGTCTAGCCGCACTATTTCATGTCGCTTAAATTCATCTACTATGTCATGATCTTGATTATCTACTTGTTTGTCTTTTGAAATCTCCACTACTACTTGAGGGGTTGCCTCTTCCTGGATTTGTTTGACTCTAGACCTTGTCCTAGGTCTCATCACGAATTGATCCTGCACTGTGTCTTCAATATTGAATTTGATCCTAGAAGGTTGAGTTGATGCCACTTGCTCCTTTGTTTCATCGAATGCTTTCTTATCCTTCATACTTTGCACCTTAGCCTTCTTTCTCAGTCTGCCTATAAGCCCTTGGCTTCTCATCTTCCTTATTTATTGGTTTCATCTCCATAGCTCACTCTATCTTTTCCTTTCTTTGGTTTTTCTACTTAGGCTCTTGCTCACCTATCTTTACAAATGGAGAGCCAGTTTGTGGCAACAAATCAACACTAGCAAGGAAATCATAGCAGAATATTTTATCCCTCTCAATTACATGCTTAACTAAAATCTTGATTAAAGGAAAATGAAAAAGACTAGAAGCATGACTATCCTTCTCGATTTTCACTTTATTTTCCATTCTCTCTAAACTCTTGAGAAAAAAGTAAGGAAGATTCATTCGTTTCTTCTCTTGAAATGGCACGATAGTCTAAGATGGTATTGATATATCCTACTAAACCTACCCTCACAAGTGAAGTATCTTTGAATAACTTTCAAGAGGTTGACATATTGTTCCTGAAGATAAACATTGGGGAAAGTAGAGGCAAACATGTCCATAAAACCCGGCTTCACAAACTGCTTATAGGCTAATATGTCTAATTCATTCCCTTTAAACCACTTCTCCCATGCTATAGGTAGTTTGGTTGCATAGACAATAAATTTCTCAGTCATAACAATCTCCAGGTCTCCTAATTTCACTCTACCATCGTGGAAATCGAGAGAGAAAAAACTGGTAAGTCTTTATGTTGTGACGTATGTTCTAGACATTTTGACAAAAGGGAATGCAACTCGCATTTTCAAAGGCCACTCTAATGGTAGGTGACGAGTTTAGCAAGCTTAAGGTACTAGGTTCAGTATGCGCAAGGTCTCCACCCTTTTTACTGATAACAAGGTCCATCTTATTTTAATACTTGGAAAAATAAAATTGACTTTGAAAAAGGGCTACGTGTACAGACTCAATGAAACAAGGGTGACAACACAATTCTGGTTCAACAACTGTGACAATGAGATAGTGACATAGAGGTTTTGGGGTCAAATGTAAGCAGTAAAATTTTATAATCATAAAAATAACTGACTTTGACCCTTCAACAATTCATTATTGACACAATTTCATATCTATGGTATGTGACAACGAATTTAGAAGCGAATTCTTACTACTTGGCAAAACAAGAGTGCGTGGTGTATTTCTTAGCAGGAAAAACTCAAGGTTTGACAACACTAATCAGGATACGGAACAATGATAATTTAGGATAGGTCTTCGAATTTCTACCTATCCAATCCTTGAAGATAAAACTGTGTGGTGATAGTTGGCTTGTGAAACAATTTACTTCCTTGACCCTCTTTGCGTAGACAAAAGAAGCACCCTGTGTGATTTCCTCTGTGACCTCGGCTTCAAAATAAAATTAGTTTACCCATTCTCTACATGAATAACGATCCCATTCATCTGCAATCAGTCATGAATAAAATTGGTGGTTTTGTGCAATGATTCAAAATAATTTTCTGATGTAATCAAATTTGACATTTAACCTGCATTGCACTTGAAAATCACATGGAATGTGATCGTTGATTTGAGTTTGGGATGGTGGCAAAAAATTTGGAAATTATGGGATTATGATCACAATTCATATGGAGTGGAAAATTACATAGGTCGATCATGATATGCGATGGTGCTTAGGCAAGGAGTATTTACGTATAGGGACTTGTAGTTAGGATAAAATGGGGGTGAGGGTCTAGGCTTGAAATAGGGAATAGGGATAGTGAAAATGTTTGGGAATAGTGGAAAATTAATGTAATGAGGGAAATAATGGGATAGGAAGAGGAGAATCTATGATGTCTAACAAGGGAATATATTAGGACATTTATGACTATGATGTTTTGAGACATCCTATCAATACCTAAAACGTTAAGAATTTGACCTCTTTTAATATAGAAAAAAGTATTCCTGACTACCAACAAATTAACCTACTCTAACATGGGCTCCATTGGGGATTGTAGCCTCCCACTAAGGTGCCAAGAATGACATCGTAGACCATATGCCTTCCCACTGGGCAATACGGTCATAATATAAAAAAACTGATATACATACTCTGAATCAGAAAATTTTATTAACTGGACTGACAGAAAATAATAAAAACAACTAATTGATAGACTCTAACTGAACAATCTGATTTATTTATGGCAATAACTAGTTAATATCTTATGGCCTTCACTTCGGGCTTTAAATCTTAACTCTGACTATCCACACTTGCAATATTCCAAAGTAGAACGATATTCACAATGAAATGATCCTTCAACCTTCAACTTAAGTGAGGAAATGTATGAGTAGCCTGCCATTCATAGGACCTTCTCCAACTGGTTCATTTGATAAATCTTTAAGTAAATAGGCATTTTGTCCCCTGAATGTAGCAACTTTGAAAGGCCCCTTCCACAAGTTCTTGAACTTTCCATGCTTACCCTTATCTTCATTTCATGCATCCCACTTCAACACCAAATATTCAATCTGAAAATATGTTTCCTTTGTTCTTTTGTTATATATCTTCTTTATCCGGTCTTGTAACAATTGTGTGTTCTTGAAAACCTCTTCTCTTGACTGTTGGAGCTAAATCATTTGGTCAATTCTCTGTTGCATATTGTTTGGTTCCACTTCTTCTTCTTGCAACAATCTCATGAATGAAACACCGAGAGATGAAGCAAAACGTGCCTCTGTTCCATACACCAACTCAAATGGAGACATTCCTATGGATATTTTAGTACTCACATGGTCTTCCCATAGCGCATGGATTAGCTTTTTGTGCCAGTTCCTTTTATTTCCCTGCAACAGCTTTTTACCAATGTTGAGAAAACTCTTGTTGGATGACTCCACTAAGCCATTTCTTTGAGGGTAATAGGTTGTGGAATGGCCCAAAATGATGTTATATTTGTAGCAGAATTCAATCATCTTCTTTGAATTAAATGTAATGACATTATCTGTGATATTTTTTTTTGGACAACTAAAGCATGACATAATGTTATTTTCTGATCCAAAATGGATTTTGGGTAGGCTCCTAAGTCTAAGTGTTCCTCACTGAGGAAAATAAAAGTCCAAGGAAGTTCCTAGAACTAGCCCCATTGTAGAGATCATCTCATTTTGAATCTACTGCAACTTGAATGGGCAAAAACTGACTTAGGATGCAAAAGTTATCATAAAATAAAGCTACCTATATCCTTTGGAAAAAGGGGAAAAATCCCTTGAAAATGGGACCTAAAAACCCTCTAAGTCTTCAAAATCTCCTACAAGGTCAAAACGATCGCAAAAGGAGAAGTTTTGGAAAAGGCGGATAACACTATCGAGCCTTAAAAACATGAGCAAACAACGAAAATCGAGCCCATTGGAGGTTAAAGGGACAGTGAACAGGAGCCACCATCGAATCTGGCTGATCAACAGTTCAAATCTGATTGGCAAATTGCAATCGGCGGTGGCAGTCGGTGGATATTGGAACATGGTATATGATTATTGCGATAGCGAAATCGCAATCAGCGAGTACGATGGAGGGATATCGTAATCGACGACTACAGTGGAGTGCACCTTAAATGGCCTTGGGCATGTGCAATATACAATTGCAACAAAGTCGCATCACAATATCGCATCGGAGCTACACAACGACATAGGGCTATTTGTTTTATATATTATATATATATATATTATATATATATGTCATCTACATATATAGATGTACATATATATATATATATATATTTATATATATTATATATTATATATATATATATATTATATGTTACATACATATATATATATATATATATATATATACATATATATATATATATATATATATATGTACATACATATATATATATATATATATATATATATACATATGTACATACATATATATATACTTACATATATATATATATATATATATATTACATATATATACATATATATAGATATAATATATATATATATTATATATATATATATATATATGTACATACATATATATGTACATATATATATATATTGTATATATTATATACATATATATACATATATATATATATATATATATATATATATATATATATATGATCGATGAAACTGGACCTGAAAGGGTTCCAAATTGCAAATGCGCATATTATTTTAAAATCTGCCTTAAGGCCATTTTCCAGATTTTCAATGTTTTTAATGTATTTTATAAATACAAAGGGAAAGCCATAGAATGGGCAATTGCGACTTGCGATAGTAATTATGGGCGGACCCGATAGGAGTTTAGGGTGGAATTCATAGCAATTGAAGTCCGATGAATAGTGTTTTCTGCAGATTTTTCCCGTGTTTGGTATATTTTCCTGTGTAAGCCAAGAATGGCTATATGGGGGGATTTGAAGCATCGATGCACTCTCCCATTACAGAATAGGTGGCATCCATCCCTGAGGGTGTTTAGCAATGATTTCTAATGCTCAGAGAGGGGATTTGAGCGAATAAAGGATGGAAGACAAAGAGCATGAAAGGGAAAATGAACAGGCAGCACCGATTTGGCTTAAAAGCCATGAGTGTCAGGAACAACAGTTGTTGTTGTTGTTGGTTGCTGAGGTTGATTGTTGGGGTTTTGTTGTTGAAAGTGAAGCCAAAGTAGGAAGCTAAGGTGAAGGAGGTAGCACAGAAGAAAAAAGGCAGCGAAGGGAGTCACTTGGAAGTCAAGTGAAAAGCCAAGAGGGTTGTAAGCTAATAGAGGGTAGAAAGAAGCCAGAGCCATGAGCCAGAGATTCAAGAGCCAGGGAATAACATGGTGTCTCAACCCATTGTTTTTGTGTAAAATAGCAGGAGTTAAGCCAAGAGCTTGTAAAAAAGACTTATACCATAATCCCAGAGAGCCTAGTTGAGTTGACTAGAGCTCACAGAGATGTAGCCCAAGAGTTGTGGGTGAACTCCTAATTAAATTGTTGTCTTATGTGTTTGTTTTTATTGCTACATTATTCACTATTATATGCATTTATATATCAGTTTAAGCACATTTACATATTTGCTAAAACAACAGATTTTTAAAGCATATAATCAGTTAAAAACAAACATAAGAATATACTATATTGTCAAGCATATTATCAATTCCGCATTGGTTAATCAATAAGACTTGGGAATATTCAAGCTTTGGAAGTGGGAGAGGTTCTTGTAAGTTAGACAAGAAGCCTAAGTGCCCCATTTTTAGATCAGGTGGTATCAGAGCTTAAGTTTGGTTAACCACACCTTTAAGAAGGTTATATTAGAGTGATTGATTGACAAAGCAAAGACTACTTGTTTGAAAGGTGTTTGAACAACAAGAGGCTGATTGCATGCTTGTTTTTCAGACTGACTATTTTCTGAGTTGCAGAGGTAAAGGGAAAGTTTTTGCTAGCTCAGTCCAGGAAGGACAAATAGGAAGAAGGGATAAGGGCATCCTTCTATCCCAAGGACATCAAGGTAATCCCTGGACTACAAGAGGTTTGTTGCAAAAGGTTGTTGAATAAGCTCTTTATTTATCTTGTGAAGTTTTTTTTTTTTTTTTTTTTTTTCATTGGAATAATGACAACTTCTACAAGTGGGTCCTCAAATTTTCCTTCTTCATAAGATTCTTTGATGAGGACATGAAGCAAGAATTGTCCACCATGATGGATATGGCGAGAGAAATGTATGAGGATGGAAGGAAGAGTAGCAGACTTAGAGAGCAATTGAGTTCCATGAAGGAAGAGAATTAGTTGCTTTCTGACAAATTCCAAGAAATGGAGAGGCAACTTCATATTGCAAATATGAACCTGAAAAGGATGCTTGAGTTGGAGGCATAGCTCTTTGTTGCCCAAGAAGCCTTAGTCAAGTATCAGCTTGAAGAAGAGGTAAACCATTCCAGTTTGTCTTCAAATTCCTCTTAGGATGCTTATATTGGTTCTTTTGAAAAACATACTAGAGGCATAGGTTCCAAGCTAATGTCCAAGATGGGTTATGAAGGGAAAGGCTTGGGTAGACATGCGCAAGGTATTTTTGAGCCAATAATGATTGAGGAAAGGCCTAGGTATTTGGGTCTTGGCTATGGAAAAGCTTATGGAGAAAGTTCCAAGGCTGCCATGAAGGCCATTGAAACAAATCCAAGAAGAGGTTGCATTACAGAGTGTGAAGATTGTATTAAGGAAGAATGTAATAGCTTGAAACATCATTTGCAGGATGCAGGTGTTCAGAAGCACACACTTGAACTAGAGAGTTGGGGAGACTCCAACAGCATTGAAGAGATTGATGGTGTTCCAAAGGGAGCCACTTCTTCATTTGCTTCACCTTCGCATGAAGGCAATAAAGGTGAAAGAGAAAGGTATAAATCTGGTTCCAAACATTTTCCTTTTGATTGTGCAAAGCATGATAAATTTCCACATATCTATGGGAAAAGAATTGCATGTTCCTTTTTTGGGTTGGATAACCATAATGTTTCTAGATGTTGGAAGAGAATGGCCACATACAGTAAGCAGAAGAAGGAAAAGAAGCAAGAAGCCAAAGGTCCATTGGACAAGGAAAATCATGCTGTCAAGAGGATGTACATGCAGTGCACTTACTGCCATAAGCAAGGACATCTTGCTGCAAAATGTTGGACTATGAATCCAGCAATGCTTCCACAAAAGCTGAAGAAAGTGGAAAGAGAAGATGGCAGAAATGGAAGTGAAGATTCCATGAATGATGTGTCTCAGAATGATTCACATGATGATGCTGATGTGCAGACAAAGGTAGTACCTTTGATAGGGATTGGTAAGGAACGGTTAGAGTTCTTATCCGATTGACATTGCACGTCTATTGATGCATCTACATTATATTTCATTTCAGCTTCGAAAGTATAGTGTGCTTAAGTGAAAGTTGAAGGATGAAATGCATGGATGAACATGAGATGCATAAACACAAGAATGTTGATTATTTCCTTGTTTTTGAACATGTGTGTAATTAAATTGTAGGGTTGATTGCTTTGACATGCATGTGATGCCATGTTGACTTGGGAGAAGTTAACTCGGTCTCCAAATGGAGATAATGATGAAGTGTTTCATATTTTGAAAAAGAGTCCTAATGGTCTTTTTCTACATGCTTGACTTGAAGGGTCATTTGTTTAAAGGCATGTTTTGTGGGCTTGTTACCTAGTCCATCATTTGTATGCAGATGTAAGACATGGAGGTGTTCACAAGATGTGAAATTTGTTTCTTTGTCAAAGTAGGAATTTATTCCATTCAGTTGTTGTCTATATTTCTGTTGGTGTTAACAATTGTTGTTGATAGCTTGTCAAATAGGTACAAATGAAAGTTTTGTGAAGCAGGTGTACTTCATATTTGTTGAGCCACCTTGGATCAATATTCAAGGCAGAGAAGTTCAAACTACCTTCTATGACCATTTCAGTAGAAGTTCTGCAGGAAGGTAAGGAGGAAGATAGTTCTTCCCAAGAAGAACAACCCATTAAAGAAGGGAAGTGGTCAGAAACTTTGGTTCAGAGGCACTATGCAAAGGCAAGTGTAGGAAAGTTGAAAGAAGAGGGTGAGTCACTCTCATTTACTGTTCAGATCGATATATCAGTCTTTTGGAGACCAAAAGTTCTTTTAGTGGGAAGGTGTGATCCAAAATGGATTTTGGATAGACTCTTAAGTCTAAGTGTTCCTCACTGAGGAAAATGAAAGTCCAAGGAGGTTCCTAGAACTATCCCCATTGCAGAGATTGTCTCATTCTAAATCTACTACAACTTGAATGGGAAAAAACTGACTTAGGATGTAGAAGTTATCATAAAATGAAGCTGCCTATATCCTTTGGAAAAAGGGGCAAAATCCCTTGAAAATGGGTCCTAGAAACCCTCTAAGTCTTCAAAATCTCTTAAAAGGTCAAAACCATCGCAAAAAGAGAAGTTTTGGAAAAGGAAGATAACAATATCGGGCCTTAAAAACATGAGAAAACAACGAAAATTGAGCCCATCGTAGGTCAAAGGGACAATGAATAGGAGCTGTCAGATCTAGCTGATCAACGGTCTAGATCTAATCAGCAAATTGCAATCGGTGGTGGCACTCAGCAGATATCGGAACATGGTATATGATTATTGCGATTGCGAAATCGCAATCGGCAATTACGACGGAGCGATATCGCAATCAGCAACTATAGTGGAGAGCACCTTAAATGGCCCAAGGTATGTGTGATATGCGATTGCAACAAAATCACATCGCAATATCGCATCGAAGCTATGCAACAGCATGGGGCTATATTATATATATATATATATATATATATATGCGATCTGATGAAACCAAACCCAAAAGGGTTCCAAAATGCAAATGCATCTTATTTTAAAATCCTCCATAAGGCCATTTTTCGGATTTTCAATGTTTTTAATGTATTTTATAAATACAAAGGGAAAGCCACGGAATGGGAAATTGCGACTTGTGACGGTGATTATGGGCGGACCCGATAGGAGTTTAGGGTGGAATTCATAGCAATTGAAGTCTGATGAACAATGTTTTCTATGGTTTTTTCCCGTGTTTGGTATATTTTCCTGTGTAAGCTGAGAATGGCTATATTGGGGCATTTCAAGCGTCGATGCACTCTCCTGTTATAGAATAGGTGGCATCCATACCTGAGGGAATTTAGCAATGATTTCTAATGCTCAGAGAGGGATTTCTAGCAGACAAAGGTTGGAAGACAAAGAGCCTGAAAGGGAAAATGAACAGGCAACATCGATTTGGCTTAAAAGCCATGAGTGTCAGGAACAATGGTTGTTGTTGTTGTTGGTTGTAGAGGTTGATTGTTGGGGTTTTGTTGCTGAAAGTGAAGCCAAAGTAGGAAGCTAAGGTGAAGGAGGCAGCACAGAAGCAAAAAGGTAGCCAAGGGAGTCACTTGGAAGTTAAGTGAAAAGCCAAGAGGGCTGTAAACTGATAGAGGGCAGAAAGAAGCCAGAGCCAAGAGCTAGGGAATAACATGGTGTTTGAACCCACTGTTTCTGTGTAAAATAGCAGGAGTGAAGCCAAGAGCTTGTAAAAAAGACTTATACCATAATCCCAAAGAGCCTAGTTGAGTTGACTAGAGCTCATGGAGATGTAGCCCAAGAGTTGTGGGTGAAATCCTAATTAAATTGTTATCTTTGTTTGTTTTTACTGCTGCATTATTCACTATTATATGCATTTATATATCAGTTTAAGCACATTTACATATTTGCTAAAACAACATATTTTTAAAGCATATAATCAGTTAAAAAAAAACATAAGCATACACTATATTGTCAAGCTTATTATCAATTCCGCATTGATTAAGCAATAAGACTTGGGAATATTCAAGCTTTGGAAGTGGGAGAGGTTCTTGTAAGTTAGACAAGAATCCTAAGTGCCCCATTTTCAAATGATTTTCCATAAACTGAATGATAGTTGCATATGTGGCTTTCCTAGTAGGAACTGCTTCAATCCATTTTGTAAAATAATTTGTTCCTGTTAAAATCCATTCATGTTGCCCAAACGAAGAAGGATGAACCTCTCCAATTAAATCAAGTCCCCATTGTTGAAATGGTGACTCAACTGCTGTAGGATATAGAGGCAAGGGAAGCAACTTCTTTCTACCCTCAAACGTCTGACATTCCTTACAGTAGGCTACCTTCTTATAGACATCAGCAAATAAACTAGGCCAGTAAAGGCTAGCTCTTAAGATCTTGTTCACAATAGTTTTCCAATATAAATGACCACTGCAATCCCCCTTGTGAAATTCCTCTATTGTTTCTTGAGCCTCATCTTCCAGTAAGTCATTAAGCGACATTCCACCCAGATCCTTCAAGCATAAAAATTGATCGATAATGTAGAATTTTACTGCCTTCAATATTAGAAATCAAGATTTAGATTTGGGTCAGTTAGGAGGTGCTTTTAAATGTTGTAACACATATAGAATATTCGTGTACCACAATGAAGTAGCAAATTTCTATGGAATTTGTTGAAAATCATTTGAGAGCTCTTCTTCTGTTAGGACAATGAAAAAATTAACTTCAAGGGACTGCACATTTGATTTTTCCATCATCCGAGCCAAACCATGACCTTTAATAAAATTTGTTGGTTTGATTTCTATGTCATATTCAAGAATTGTTGTGATCCACTTACCCCTCTTTCCATCTAGGTCACTTTGGATCAATATGTTTTTTTTTGCTGCACTAAGCACATAAGCCATGACATGAGAATGAAAAATGTACACCTAAAAGTCTTTCAAATCCTTAATAAGAGAAAATTCTTGTTTTTCCATTATGTCATATTTGAGCATAGCATTTTTGAGCACCATATTGAAAAATGCAATAAGTTGTTCGAATCCCTACCAATTTTTTTGCAAAAGGACCACAACAATATTGTGCTCGGATGCAAAAGAAAACACTATAAACTCACATGTATAATCTAGACTGACCAATGTTAGAGCAATGGACAAGGTTGATTTAACTTCATTGAAATATTTCCTATTGTCTTCACTCCATTTTACCTTTATGTCCCACCTCAGCATGTCTGTAATGTTTATAGAAATCTCAACCATATTATGAATGAACCTTCTAAAATTTTTTTTTCCCAAAAAAGATTGAATTTCCTTTTTACGACTGGGAATGTCCATTTTCTGAATTACTGAAATCCTATTAGGGTCTATTTTGATGCCATCTTTCAAAATGATATGACCCAAAATTTTTCCTTCTTCCAGTCAAAACAATGATTTCTTGAGGTTTAATGAGATGTCATGTTTCCTACACTTATCCAAAACTACTCTTAAGTGTTGCAAATGCTCCTCATCAGACTGTGAGTAAACAATATTGTCATCAAGGTATATGATAAGAAACATATATTTTTCTTCTGCAAAAGATATTTCCATCGCTCGCTGAAATGTTGCCCCTACATTCATCAAACCAAATTGCATCTTAGCATATTTCAAAGTACCTCAGGGCATTGTGAAGACGGTCTTATCCTGGTCTTTTAGGTGAACCAAAATCTAGTTATACCCTGAAATCCATATAGTAATGACATTCTTCTTGCACCAACAACATTCTAGATAACATGGTCCATTTTTGGCGGCGGATAGTTGTCTTTGAGGGACACCCTATTTAAGTTCCTAAAATCTACACACAACCAAATTTCACCCATTTTCTTTCTGACTAGTACCAAATTAGAAAACCAATCAGAAAAATGAAGAGGTATTATAATACCAACATCAAACAATTTCCTTACTTCTTTTTCAATTAAGGGTACCAACATTGGATAGGCCCTTCATAACTTCTACTTGAATGGCTTCTGATAATATTTTATTGGTATTATGTGTTGAATAATCTCTTTGTCATACACCTTCAAGTCTTCATACCCCCAAGCTAAAACATTGGAGGATTCAGTGAAAACTTCCAAATATCTTCTCTTCATGTTAGGGCTGAAAGTTTTTGACAACTTTATCATCTTCTGGTGTTCTTCTATACCTATATTGCATTCTTCAATTCCGTCTCCAATCGATGCCAATTTCAGTATTTTGGGCACATTATTTTGGTCAAACAATTCCTCTAGAGGCACTAGACCTCTTGGAAGGATATTTTCCTTTAGATGCAATATTTTAAATTCAGAGCCTTTCTTATCTAGTTCTTCCTTCATTTTATTTATGAAAGTCTCCTTATCTGCATCTTCCCATTCACTATCCCTTTCTCATCTCATTCTGGTAAACTCCTCTTTCATCAACAAGAGATTTTCCACCTGCTTGTCATTTCAAAAAATTGCCAATGACCCATGTTATTTGGGACAGAGGGTCTATGTTTCACCTCTACCTTGTATTTTCCTTTAACATTACAAGGCATGTCAAAATCAGAGGCTAAAGTAGCCAATACATCTGCAACAATGTTACCTTTCCTCGAAACCATTGGAAAACTATATTCAACAAAATTCTGCAAAAAATCAAGTACAACATTCCAATAAGCATGCATGCGAGGATGTTTGGTCTGATATTCACCTTTGATTTACCTAACCACCAACTTGGAATCATCAAAAGAAACAATTCTTTTAGCTCCTAATTTTATTAAATTTCTCAAGCCCAAAATCAGAGCTTCATATTCCGCCATATTGTTGGTATAGTCAAACAACAGTTTATATGAGCATAACTTTGACTTACAACTTCTGGGATGATAATCCAAACTCTCACTCAAACTCCTTCTCTACATGCTACTCCATCAAAATGCATGGTCCAAACTTGATGTTTTCTCCATCCTTTACCATTCATTTCGACTTTCAAATCTGCGGATTTTTTAGGGTGGTCTGGTTGTTTTGTTTCCCATATTCTTTGTTGTCCTTCCCTCCCTCTTTATGGTTGCCTGTTTTAGAAATTTGCCTTATATATGTCTCTTTATCATCATTTGAAACATCCAACTCCATTTTTCTATCTACCTCTTCTTTGGCATCTAAAACATTTAATTTTCTTTTATTGTCTTGCTCTGAATCCTCATGTAGGTTTTTTTTTTCTTGACTGCTGTCCCTTTCTCCTTCTATATCTGAAACAAGCCCTTTGTCATTAGGAAAACCTCAATTAAATATAACAAATGAATCTATATCAGAGTGAACAACATATACTGGGTGATTCACAGGCTTCTCCTTACTGCTGATCATGTACTGCATGAGAGGTTCCCTGTATAACCTTCTCATCTGACCTCCAAAAACTGGAATTGTGACATAGGACATGTCTGTTTGTAATGCTCCATTAAGCTTTGACATCCAATATTTAGACAACAACATACCATAACTAGGAGGTATGTCTATCACCACGATATCCATCACGATATTACTTGAGTAGTTGGGTGACTAACAGGTGGTGTAACAACAACAATTGATGATGGAAAGGATGGATGAATGAAAATTGAAACAAATGATAAAGGATTTTGATATGAGGTCACACAAGAGAAAATATTCAAACTAGGTTGAACATAGATAGTTTTCTGAGATGAAACTGTGTTTTTAGCAGCTTTCTAAAAAATTTCAACCAGGCCTTTAAGTTTGTTGGACTCTTGGATGATATTTTGACTAGACTCAATCTTTGGGAGTGATATACAAGAACTTAAATTGCCTGAATATGCTAGAAGTTTAGAGATATTTTAGCAAGATCTCGTTTTGAACAATGGGATTCTAGAGGAAATTTCTGGTGAGGAAACTGATTTCCTGAGAGGACAATAACTAGCTTGACTTTCCACCACAACTCTTTCCTTCCTAAGAAGTTTTTCAGAATTGGAAACAACTATAGGGGGATTTGGGTCAGGGTTCTTCTTGGTGAACCTCCTAGAATCTAGATCTTCTTAGACAAAGGTGCATGTAGTGAAAATATCTAACAGCTAAAAAAATCTTTAAACTTCAGCCTGTGATATAATTATGAATGTACAACTTCCCGAGACAATTACACATTCGAATCCCTAGCAACGACGCTAATATGTTAGCACTCTGTAGTTTCTCCAGTCTGAAAGGAAAAACTTAGAGGTAACCACAAAACTCTTTTTGTTGATAGACTGGTCTTCTTCAACCGAAGGGGGCTCCCTCACTCAAAAATATAAAGACTTTAAATACAAATTTCAGCAGAGACCAGTTCTAACAAAGGAATTCTAAAGATATTCGGTTGAAGTGTGAATGTTCAAGTAGGTAATAGCACATGGTCAATTTATTCTTCTACTCATTTACTTATGCAAGTAAACCAACAACTATTACAACGAATTTCAAGCATGACTTGGAATACTATGACAGGTTGTAGTAAATAGGAGATAAACTAAAACAAAACAAATTATTCCTTTGCAATAAGACAATGTTGTTTATATAGGAGAAAGAAATACTAAATAGAAAAGATAACATGCATGAGTATATAGAATTTGATTTTCAACTGAAACATGAAGACAATTGAAAGAGAGAAGTATAACTAAATTCTAGATCAAAATACTCATAAAGCACAAAGAGAAAATAGAATAACTTAACAATAAATAGAAAAATCCCAGACATCATACCATAATAATCCTTGTACAGTGGAATCTATAACCATCAATACATAAGCACTGAACCATGAATTGATCACACAAGAATAAATTTAAGAAAATTAATGCCAACACAATGTTGAACCATCAACAACATTCTTTGTATTAATTAGCCAAATATATAGTTTTACATAGGATAACATTATGTCTAGACTCAATGCATACTTGATCCAATAGAGGATCGACCTCAAAACTGAAGGAGGAAAACTGTTGTTTTTCCACATACTTTTCCTTAAAAGAATAAAACATAAACATTATTTTTTTTTCTCTTTAAAAACAAACATTTTCCAAATAAAAAACTAACATATCTTTGAACATGATCATCACGAAGCAAAATACCAAAAATCCCAATGTTGCTTTTCCAAGTGTACAAAGGTTGCGTAGAATGTAAAAATTTGAGTTGTTGGAAATGGCATGTGGCAGGCTACTAAGGAGATGAGCTAGATGTGACATGTACTCCATTTCAACCTCTTGAAAATATGACAAGTGGCTTCCCTCCAGCATGTGTGTGATGGTCTAGGCATGACCTACGTAGTGGTTGTGCAACACATATAGAGTGGAATTTTACAACTATCTGCCAATTTCCTTCTAGTCCTCCTAAAATTCCACCATGCTACTATATATGCTACTGAAAACATCAAATCCATAATATTAAAACATCGGAAAACTTAACCCAAAACTTGGAACCATGAAATGAGGCTTGATCACCTCCTTTTTCTCTTGCCTGAAACCTTCCTGTTGGAAGCCTTGGTGCAGGAAGTTTGAGGAGTAAAACCATGTTTTTCAATAGGTGAGGACATAGTGGCTTTGGATTTAGTCATGAGCTTAGAGTCTAATTTAGGCACCTTTACAAGAGGAGGTATCACAATTGCTCCTTCATATTTCATTATTAATATATGTGCTTCATCCAAGATTTTCTTTATGCTTCTCAACTGGGTGTTCAATACCAAATTTCTAACATATAAATTTTTGCATTGCCTCCTTACCGAATGGGTCCATTTGACAAAGTGTTTGCTCCTGCCGAGGGCTTTATATGCTTCCCTAACTTCATGATCACAGTTCTTAATAATCTATTTATTGAGTTTTTATAATCTTGATTCTGTTGTTTGAATTAGTTCACCTGGTCCTTGCTTTCCTCCAGCTCCTCCAAACACCTTTGGTACTCTTTCCACTATCTGAAGGGGGTTTTTCTAGGAGCCTGAGCTATCTACTTCATCTACTGCACATATCCAAATTTGGACTTGGAAAATCTGACTGATGACCCTCTAGGCTCTACTGCAACATTCCTACTCTGCAAAAGAAACATGCTTCCCCTTTCCCTTAACAAATGTTGTTATGGGTGACTTTGACTTATCCTCTTCTGGTTTGACTTGTCTCTTGAGATCTCTATTCTTTTTCTTCAAGAACGCTATTCTCATTTGATATTTAGAGTGTACTTCTTCATCTTATTCATTGTTGGGTCCTCTTTTTCATAATGCATAGTAACTATTTCACGGTTTTCTATGTCCTCTTCCTAGTCTGACTGCACTATTTCGGGTCCCTTAACTTCATCTAATACGTCATGATATTTCTTGTCTACATTTTTGTCTTCAAAAATCTCCACTACTGCCTGAGGGGTTGCCTCTTCCTAGGTCTGTTTGACTCTAGACCTTGTCCTGGGTCTCATCACAAATTCATCCTGCATTGTGTCTTCAATCTTGACTTTGATCCTGGTAGGTTGAGCTGATGCCACTTTCTCCTTTGTTTCTTCAACTACTTTCTTATCCTTCATACTTTTCACCTTAGCCTTCTTGCTCAATTTTCCTATAAGCCCTTTTTTGGGCTTCTCATCTTCCTTGTTTAATGGTTTCATCTCCATAGCTGAGTGTATCTTTTCCTTTTTTGGGGTTTCCTACCTAGGCTCTTACTCACCTATCTTTACTGATGGAGAACCAGTTTGTGGAAACAAATCAACACTAGCAAGGAAATCATACCAATATATTTTCTTCCTCTCAACTTCATGCTTAAATAAAATCTTGATTAAAGAAAAATGAAAAACACTGAAAGCATGACTATCCTTCTGAATTTTCACTTTAGTTTCCATTCTCTCTAAACTCTTGAGAAAAAAAGTAAGGAGGATTCAATGGCTGTTTCTATGTTAAATGTCACAATAGTCTGACATGGTATTGATATATCCTACTAAACCTACCGTCATAGGTGAAGTATCTTTGAATAACATTCAAGAGTTTGACATATTGTTCCTGGAGATGAACACTGGGGAAAGTAGAGGCAAACAATTAGGGGAATTTTGAGGTCTAAAATGGGCCTTCTAAGAAAAATGTACAACCAAAATAAAAATTATAAGAACTAATAGGACTCAAGATGATGATGTCAACCATGGGGGATGATTCACCATTTTTGGAGTAAAAAAGTAAAAATTTAAAAAAATAAAAAAAATATTTTTTCAACTCATACTTTCTACTTATCTCCCTAAGGTTTTACTCAAATTTCAAGTAGGAGTACTCATTGGATGTAAAATTCAATCCATCATCCAAGGAGTACCCATTTGCATACTTTTGATGGACCCTACTACATGAAAAATGAGAAATACATGAAAAACATGATTGCAATCATGTTTTTCATGATCTTTCATTTTTCTTGTAGTAGTGTGCATAGAAATTATGCAACATGGGTACTCCTTGGAGGAGGAATCAAATTTTGCATCCAATGAGTGTTTCCACTCGAAATTTGAGTAAACCCATAGGGAGATAAGTTCAAAATGCGAGTTGAAAAAATAGTTTTTTCTTTTTTCCCTCTAAAATTTGATGTGTAATCTATTCTCATTTTATTATTTCCACTATTATTTTATAATTTCCTTAGGAGGCCCATTTTAGACCACAAAATTCCCCTAATGGTTTTCCAGAAACTTTGGCTTCACAAACTACTTATAGGTTAAGATGTCTAATTCATCCCTTTTAAACCACTTCTCCCATGTTATAGGGAGGTTGCTTGCATTGGCAATAAATTTCTCAGTCATAACAATCTCCAAGTCTCCTAATTTCACTCTACTATCATGGAAATTGAGAGCAAACAAACTAGCAAGTCTTATGTTGTGACCTATCTTCTTGACTTTTTGACAAAAAGGAATGCAACCAGCCTTTTCAAGGACCACTCTAATGGCACGTGATGAGTTTCACAAGCTTAGGGTACTAGGTTTAGTACACAAAAGGTCTCCACCCTTTTTATTGGCAACAGGGGCCATCTTATTTTAATACTTGGAAAATTATAATTGACTTTGAAAAGGGCTAGGTGTACAAACTCAATGAAACAAGGGTGATACCACAATTTTGGTTCAACAACTGTGACAATGAGATAGTGATGGAGATGTTTTGGGGTCGAATTTAATCAAGAAAATTTTAGAATCATAGAAACAACTAACATTGACCCTTTATCAATCAATTATCGACATAGTTTCATATCTATGCTATGTAACAACAAATTTATAAGAAAATGCTTATTTCTAGGCAAAACAGAGAGTGTGTAGCGTATTTCTTAGTAGGAAAAACTGTAGGTTTGACAACACTAATAAATATAGGAAGGTTCAAGACGAGAATGAATAAAAAATATTGAATGGAAATATATATTGTGAATAGAATCTGGTCAATGTAACAATGATTATTTAGGATAGGTCATCAACTTCCTACCTCTCCAATCCTCGAAGGTGAAACAATGCATTGATAGTTTGCTTGTGAAACGGTTTACTACCTTAACCCTCTTTATGTAGACAAAAGCAACACCCTATGTGATTTCCTCTATGACCTTAGCTTCAAAATATAACCAGTTTATCGATTCCCTTCATGAAGAACAAGCCCATTCATCTACGATCAATCGTGAAGAAAATTGGCAGCTTTTTGCAATTATTCAAAATAATTTTTTGATGTAATCGAATTTGACATTTAACCTGTGTTGAACTCGAAAATCACATGGAATGTGATCGATGGTTTGAGTTTAGAATGGTGGTGAAAACTTTGGAAATGATTGGATTATGATCACAATTCATATGAAGTGGAAAAGGACATAGGTCAATCATGATATGTCATGGTGCTTAGGCAAGGAGTATTTAGGCCTAGTGACTTGTAGTTAGGATAAAATGGGGGTGAGTGTCTAGGCCTGAAATAGCGAATAGGGATAGTGAAAATGTTTGGGAATAGGGGAAAATTAATGTAATGAGGGAAATAAGGGGATAGGAGAAGGACAAACGATGATGTCTAACAAGGAAATAGATTAGAACATTTATGACTATGATTTTTTGAGATCTTTCCTTCAACTATAGACACCTTGACCATGTAACCATCCTATCAATACCGAATACCCAGACTCAATAATTTATTACAATATATTTCCATACACAGACACCCCCTTCCCAAAATAATGACCCAACTCATGATGACTCTTCAAGAAGTGATAGGTCAAATTATGACAGTAAAAATGTTATGAATTTGACCTCTTTTAAGATAGAAAAAATTATTCTCGAATACCTTCAACTAAAAAATTAACCTACTCTAATAGCACTGATCTGATCCTAAGAATATCACCAGAGATAAATAATTTTTTACACGTGTCATAGAAATCCAAAGCTGGAGACTGACATTTATATGAGAACTACACTGAGATTAGAATTTAAGGTTCAGAATTACCTTCTTACAGGTTGGTAGTGTTTATAACAGTTAGGATATTTGCATTAGAATACATTAGACAAATGTTAAACATGGATGAGCTACATTTTTTCTCCCACAAGAAGAAATCATAGTTCAATCTCAAGGCTCATATAGGGCCCTATATTATCAACACTAGAGCTGCAGCGAAGGAAGTGGATGGTATTTTGAGTCAGATAAAATTCATGCTTAGTTTCTCTTGGTCTTATGATCCCCTAGATATCATTTATAAGCTTAGATTGGAATAGAAGAGTACCTCCTGTGCACACAAACTGAGGCCTGAAATTGAACAATATGCTAATCAGGAGGAATGGACAGAGGGCACAAGGGAAAGGAAAGCCATGTCCCTTACCGATTCTGACAATCATGATGTGGAGTATATTGTTTTTAAAAGGAAGAAGAAGGACCCAAGTACTAATCAAAAGTCATATTCTCAAATAAATCCTTTGTTTAAGACTCAAGTAATTACAATTCAAGATGAAACTCCAGAGGAGAGGAACACAAAGCAAACAACCACAATGATCTTGTTAGGAAGTCCTATCACTTGTTCTACTCAAACAAAAGAAAAAGTAAAACCACCTACTACAGAAACAATAGTCCAATATCTAGTATCATTCAGTTCTCTAATTTCAACTTAGCAGACCTATATTTGCAAGATACACAATGATAAAATAAAATAATGAAGCTTTAATGTCTTCCACCTACTCTAAATTTTGGAAGAAGAAAAATAAAACTCAACATAGATTACTCTTTGCATTTGATTCAGAGAAAGCACAGTTCCAAGTGGCCTTCATGGAACCCTTAGTACTAGTCCCCAAAAGTGTTAAAGGTTACAAAGCCTCCATTTTCTCAATTGATGCTAGCAAGGTACATGAAATTGATCAAATCGATTTACCCAAGCAGACAGGGGAGATGATTTTCTCAACACTTACCAGTTCAGCCATAACTGCTTCCAAATTACAGTCATCTTTAAACAACATGAATTATCAGTTAAATATTAAATATGTAATAATTTTCTAAGGACAACATGATCAAATCTTTGGAAGATTTGATCATAAAGCTAGGACATGACCCTAAGTATGTCAAAGTAGTAGAAGAGTTCATAAAGAGCAAGGAGGCAGACATTCAAACATTGAGGAAGAAAATGAAGCTACCTTCGACCGAACATCCTCAATATAAACAGGTTGCTAATATAGAAATGGAGAAAGAAAAATTATTTACTATAGTGGTTGAGCAAAATGCAGAAATACAAAATATGGAGTAGGGCATGGAAGCAATGTTGAAAGAAAAACAATAGTGGGAAGCAGTGGGGAGCAGTGGGAGCATCTATATCAAGCACAGGTACAGTAGAAGAAACTTCAGGAAGGACCACAACTGCACAGACTACTGCAGAGATTTCCACAGCTCTGGATGAATTTTCATTTGTTCAGGACAAGAAAGAGAAGTTGTTAGTAGAATTAACTTAGATGGAGGAGAATAAAATTAAAACTAACAATGGTTTTTTGTCAAAAATGCAGAAAAATTACAAGATCATCCAAGAGTTACAAAATATGAGGACCAATCCTTTATCATTCAGATCTTGGCAGAGGCTAAGAACAACATTTGGCAGAATATAAATGGAAACATAACATATATGTGGCCTTCAATTTAGGTTACTTTTGAGCAGGAAGAACTTGTGCAAAGACTCAAAACTACAATACATAACACAAAGGCAGATTTGGAGGATAGACTGGAAAAGGAACAAAAGATCATCAAGTTGTTGAATTCTAAGATGAAGGAGGAACTAGAAGACCTAAAAATTCTAGATAGGACAACTACAGTCATGGAGGTTAAGAGGGTCTTAACAAAAAATATTTGATGATACAACTGGAGAATAAGTGCAAATACATTGAGTTGCAGGTCAAGAGGTTCAAATTTTTTTTTACACTGTTGTAGGAAAAGGGTTTACCTACTCTGAGACATTCTAATGGAAAATTTATCCCATTAGGAAACTACCAAGAACAGTTGTGTAATATAGGTGCTGATGCTTCCAAATTTGTATAGGCTAAAGGAATTATTAGTGGAGAAGAATTCATACAAGGAATATAGTTTGATTTAAATATTCAACATGAAATCCACCAGCTTTTTATCAATAAGCCAACTTTTGACTCTTACATCGAGGTGGATTGAAGGTTACAAAATATGGTTAAATTTTTTATACCAAGTGAAGAAAGGTGGGACCGATTTCTGGAGTTGATCGAGTGAAGTGTAACTGAAGTACAAAATTTTTGGCATCAAAGGAACAATATTTGCAGCGAAATAGATATAGTCATCACCAAGTTCCTACACAACCTCAACAACGCAACAAATTTCAGAAGATTTTCCCTATTTTTCTTCTTCTATATCTAAAGTATCTGTCTTTAATATATATTATTTGTATATATAATTTATTTTTAAATCCGATCGAATATGTAATAGTTTTCTATAAATATTTAGAAATAAGATTTAGAAAAGGTTGGAACTTGTATGAAGAAAGCAGACCTTTGATGTAAGTTGACATGTACTGAAGTGATCAATTTCATTAATACATAAATTCTGTTCCAGGTTTCCTGTGTCAAGCAATTGGTGATGTGTCCTCTCATGTAAAATTGTTATTTTCCTTATTTTTTCATATGGCTTTCTATCTCTATTGTTTAAAGAAGATTAAGGGTTGAATTTGTTTAAATACACTATGCTTTGGCTTATAAACAATATTTATGTTTTCACTATGATACTAAGCTTAAAATTCATCCTAGCATGCTCTATATTTAATTGAATCTAAATCTTCTCATCCCATTCACTCCACAAATGCTCTAAAGATCCAAAAGCTTGCCTACCTTGCCCTGTTACATATGTTCTATCATTTTTGTATTTGATCACCCCAAGACTTATGACTCCATGGCCAATGGGATTTCCTTGTAGTTTTCAACCAAATCTTTAAAAAACCAAACTAAAAACTCAATAACTAGCCTAATATCCTAAACCAACAAACCTAAATCATATAGAGAGGTCCCCCTCTGAAGATGGAAGGGCTAGATCCTAGCTTTGCAAGTGGTTTTGTGGTTACCTATGGGTTTCTCTCCACATCCTTTGGAAATTACAAAGTGATAACATTTTGATGACCATATTGGGGAACAGTTGAAAAAAATCTAATATAAATTTTATTTTTCCTTGGTAAATACTTATTTTAAAGCTCACAACTATTTCTAGTGTCTGGTTGTGAAATAGATGTTATTAAGGTTTTTTTTCCACCCAAATTTTGTACATATTTGTATCTATAAATAATATGTTGAAGACTTGTCTCCTAAAAATATCTGCACTAGAGCACATCCAGATGCTAAAAAACCTAAAATTGTAGATAATCCTCAGAAATTTGTCAAGAAAAAGAGTTTTACTGAGAGTCATGCAAGCAATAATCCACTACCTAGAGTTAATTCTCTCCCTGAAAGTTTTTGTACTCTAGAGGATATTGAATTTGATTTACCTTTTGAGCATAGCCTTTTTGTACCGAATCAGAAAGATTTGTTCCTGAGATAATTTTTGATGAAAATGTTTTAAAACCTTATATCCAAAAACATCAACCTGTGAATCCATATTCTGATGAAGATGTTATAAAATAGTTTAACAAGCTTGAAGGTTTGGTGACTAAATTAAATTAGGTTGTGCAGAAAAATTCCACTGATGAATCAACTCACTCTTCTTATTCTTCTACCTCATCACCAATCCCATCAATGGATTCTTCCATTATTACAACCCCTCCAATAATTTCTCTCAATACCACTACCCTTATTTCATCTACCATCCCTACTACTACTACACCAACTCAAGAAAGTATAATCCCGCCTCCTTTAATACCCGCAATATCCACATATATTGTAGTTTAATCTTCTTGCCATTCCCATTTACCATTCATGGCAGCTTGTTATGCCCCCCTTATCTTGCCTGGACTACGTAATGGCATGCCACAAGATTGTCAGAGCATAATACCTCAATTTGATGGCACAGGGCTAATCATAGCACAACAACACAAATAGAATGAATGATTATTCATATTTGCAAGAAGTTGATGAAGACAATGTGAAAATGAGACTATTTGCACAAATTTTAATAGGAGAAGTTAAGAAATGGTTCAGGGCTTTGCTAGCAACTAGTATCCCAGATCTCACACAATTTCACCAAATTTTCCTCACACGATGGGAAGTAAGGAATAATCCTCTCCAAATCTTGGCTGTATATGAGAGTATAAAGAGATCCCCTGGTGAAACAATCCAAGACTAATGCACTAGATTCAATAAAATTTACGATTCAATTCTAGCTACAATACAACCCCCACTAGGACTAGCTCTGATCAAATTTCCAGATGGTTTTGATCTAGATATGTCGTATCAACTGAGGGAGAGAAATCCTACTACCCTAGAGGAAATGCAAAAGAATGCAGTCAATATGGAAGCTAATTTATTGGTAAAGAGAGCTAGGTTAAAGGTTGATAGAAGAGTTATTATTAAAGAAGAACCTGCTTCTTCTTCATCAGATTCTAAATTGGACACTTTAGTCAAAACCATGGAAAGAATGGTGGATAGGATAAGTATAACAAATAAGGCTCCTCCAACGGAAAACCAAGGGGGTTATCAAATTAGAAATCCTAATTTTAGGATAAACCCACCCCAAATCAAACAGAGATAACAAAGAGGCCCAACTAATCACCAACAAATTAGACCTCCATTCCAAGAAAATTATGTAGATGAAGAAGTTGAGTTACCAAAGGATCTCGAAGAGAATAAAATAAACTTATTCGGAGAAGGAGAAATTGACAATATTTTCTTAACTAAGGAGGAGAAAGATTTATTTTTATTATCATAGCTAGAATTCATCCCTACATAGACATATGATTATAGAAAGGGATACCCAAATGTTATCATGGAGGTGCATAAGCAGTATAATTTGAGGAGTAAGAAGACTGCAACTAATCCTCCCAAGAATATTCAGAGTGACAACCCTTCTACCAGCTAGGAAAATGATGATTCTTAGAAGGAAACTTCTCCAAAACATGATGTAAATGTCAAAGAAATAGACAAACATCAAACATCTTTTGGTATTGAAAATGAATTAACCAAGGTGAAAATTTATTTTCCTCTCACAGAATTGATTAATAAAAATTCATATAGCTCTAAAGTCATGAAGGCTTTAAATATAGCAGAAGGAACATATATCCTCACTCAAACTGATCCAAATGGGAAAAGAGGCAAATGGATTGTAGTAATTTTAGAATACGATATTGAGATAATGCCTACTAAACTCATCAAAGGTCATGGATTCGCTAAGCTAATGGATGAGTCATATTTACATGCACTGGACATAAATTTTATAGCTGCACTGGAGGAACAGGAAGGGCTGGAGACTCCACATGTATCAAAAGAATTTGTTACCTCTCCTTGGTATGTAGATAAAAATTTACAAACTCCTCCTGGTTTGACAAAGACGAAAGCTAGATTCATCAAGTTAAAAGTTGTGAACTTTTGCATTTTAGATTAGGTTGTGTATTGGAAAGATACTGGAGGTAGTTTGGTAAATTGTTTATTGAAGGATGAAGCAAAAAAAGTGTTACATATCCATTTGGTCACATCATTCCCATCATTTAGATTAGTACTTTTGTGGCTCATGAAACCCTAATTCAGTTGCTACATGCCCTAGAAAAGTAATCACTTTGAATGCCTCCTTCCCTGAGAGTTTCTTGGCCTGAAGCCCTCTAAAAATGCCTCCTTGAGGGACTAGTGCAGCCTTGGTCAGGGGTAAGTGCACTTCAGTGTAGGTAGGCCCATGTCAGGGTGCTTTCTAGAGCAGTTAGGCCCACTTTGACCTGCGCTGGGTGAGATTGAGCCAAATCATCATAGGGTTTTGGGAATATTCTTATCTTCTAGATCCATATAGAAGATTCCCACACTTATCATCTCATATAAGCTCGAAATTGGATAGGGAACGAGTTAAGTAACCTCCTATCCTCTCTTCTCTTCCTCCATGGAAACTAAATCTAAGTTTGGAAGGCCATTCAATACCCTCATTTATGACCAAACCTCCTCCATTTTCGTATAAATTGAGCACTCATCTAAGTGATCAAGGGCTGGACTTTGAGAATTTGTAAGGAGAAACTGTTGGTGTAAGGTTTGAGATTGTAAGCAAGTACTGTTATGCTTCCAAAGTGTTGTGCTTTTGATGTGATGTTGGTTGGAAACGAAGCTGGAAGAGTGACAATGGATCAGACTTCATGGTTGTAATTTTTCCTTCTACTTAATAAAGTTGTTTACACCTTTTCCCATATTCTTGTCTTTATGTATGATTATTATATGTGTAAATGATTTCGATTCCATTTTCTTATAGTAGATAGATCTATTGCTTTGATTTGTTTTTGTCCTCTGTTTATGATTGTAGGTACTTGTTGTACGGATTAAGTTTGAGAAGGAGCGACGGGAGCCAAACAAAGGAGACAAACAGAAAGTGAAAGACAACAAGTAGGTCCCTTTTCTTATTTATCTTCTATAGAAAAAGGTTAAGCACTTCAAATCTGTTGTTCTAGGTGTAGCTACCCACCTAAGGAAAGTGTGTTTATCCATAGATGCAAAATTCCACATAACAAATTGGCGACTTCGCTGGGGAACAATCATCATTCCGAGTAGTTTACCTTCATCCTAGTACACCCTAGTAGACTTTACTTGCTTCCATTAATCTTGTTTCAGCCCTTTTTGAAGTGTTTTTTGGTACAAATTGTGCTTGCAAGCCCCTAGGATGGCCTCTCTGGTACCAGCGCAGGTTTGGTCAAGAGACATAGTGCTGTAGAGCACCCCTGGCTTGAGGACAATGATCTGAAGTGCACTTTCTCCCATTCAAGGCTATGCTAGTCCTCCTTAGGTCAAAAATCCCTCCTTTGACTTGATTTTTCCCAAATTTTCTTATGTTTCTGCTTGCTGAAAGATCAATGATGCTTGTCTCTCTGAAATCAATTTGTGTTTCCTTTGCTAGCCCTACTTTGGCCTTGATTGTTTAGTGTTTCTTAAATGATTTCTTTATCACTATCAATTCATTGTCAAAGTTAGTTTATAATCGATTCATCTTTGTTCAAAAGAAAGTGTCGTAAAAGTCTTCATTTCTTTCGAAACGGAACTGTCGTAAAGTCTTCATTATTGCAAAAAGATTGATTGATTGTATGTGTATTAGTTTCGTTTTATTCATTTCAACATTAAGGGAATTGAAAAGAAAAACTTGCATTGTGCATTAAAAGAGTTTGTGTGTTCTCATAGGAATAGTTTAGGGAAATTGCATTAGATGTGTTCCTTGTTCTTTGATTAAAAGCATTTGATTTCTCTATCCCTACTAGCTAAGGTTTTCATTGTTAAACTTGAATGGAAAGAATGCTTATCATATTAGTTGCATTCTAGGAATTTCAAATACATCACGTGGTGAACCTTGTAAGGAAAATTCTTAATCAAGATCAACTTAAAATTAACATCAATTAACCTAATGGAGCATTGTCATCTAATGCAAAACATTTAGAGGTTTTAGGCTAGAGATGTGTTCCAGCGTCGTAAAACATGGCAGTTGTAACTTGTCCGTTATACATTCTGAGTGTGATACCTCATTCCACGTATGTGAGTATATCGTAGCTCGTTCGTGTACCTTCAGGTATATAGGGCGGTGTTACAGTACGTAAACTATAAAGGAATGCTCTCACTGTGCGGTTTAAACAATGCTAATACATATTGGGCCTCCATGTACTTTCAGGTATATATGGGAGGAAAAAACTAGGTTGCTATCCATCCTTAGGTAACTGAGTCGGTCGCCTTGTACACTGTGATACACTGAACACAACATTCGGGGAGATTGCCTGCTTGAACTTCTCAGTTCGCTAGGAGGTATTCTGCAGTTCACAGTTGCTTGGTAAACCTTTTTTGCCTAGATTACCCATTTTTATTCATTTCTTTTTGTAATAAAATCAATCAACAATTGTGGAGGAAAATCATCCCTTACCCCATCGTTCATGGAGAGCAGTGAGTAAACTTCCTTTATTGCCTGAAGCTACAACCATTCAGTCGAAGCGATCTCGTTTGAATGGATCCGATACTTCACAAGCTTCTGGTTCTTCATATGAATTACCAAAAACACCTATATCGGTAAGTACTATGACCCCAGTTACTCCTACAGTTACTGGTATAGTTGTTACAGAACTGGAATCTCCACAATTACCTGAGGAAACTAGCACTGAATCTACTAAAATGGTAACCTAGGTTGTTCAAAAACAAGTTGGTTCTTAGCCTGAAGTTTTTCAACAAGAAATTACTTCTGAACTTGAATTTGTTCAACCAAATGTTAATCCTAAACCTATCACTGTTCAATCAGAAGTTACTTCTGAACCAGAAGTTGTTCAAGAAGCCTAACCTAAACTTGTTCTTTTACCATAACATTTGGATCTTGAGGTTGAAAAAACAGAGGTTGTTACCTTACTGGAAGAAGATCGACCGGTACATCCTCAGACATCCGTAATTGTTGAGACTTCCTCTTTATCTTAGGAACAAATACCAGAAATCTATTATAGACCTAGTGGTGAAATTCTTCCACCTGGCTTGATTTCAATAGAAGAGGAACCTGAGGTAGAATCACCCAGAACTCGATTCCATTTAGGAACTAGATTGTATCTGTATCCTTATACTCCCCATTTTACTACTCCTTTTGATCTTGATTACTTTTAGACACCCGCTGATTCGTTAGGAAATTGATGCAGGAGAATCTGACCCCCCTTAATCAAAATGAAAATTTTAAAGCAGAGAAGGAGGAGATGTGGACCATCGGAGTAAACCGGGGAAGATTTATTTAAAATATAGCTAATTTGATGGAATTAATAGAGTCTCTAGAAGACTTTTCATTTGTAATTATCTACCATGTATGCATTGTTGAGTGATTTCTCAGAGGAAATCAAGGAGAGGATTGATAAGATCATTTTAGTGATCCGATCCAATATTTTTATAACGATGAACCTGCGTGTTATATATATATATATCGTGAGACAAACAATGAGAGGAATACAAAGTGACAAATAGAAATTTGTGAGAACAGAGTGATCAAAATGTAATCGAAGGAGAACTGTTTCTAAGGCTTAAATGCCTTAGGCTGTAATAGAAGCCTGTAGATGTATAATATAAAAGTGTGTTTCAGTGTTGAGATTGTACGCCTGTGTGTGTATTTCATAAATGAGTTAAATGCTGTGTTTTGAGATTGTTGATCAATCATCAATCGTTGTAGGATCAATGGCGATATAAAGATATATAATTAATCGTTGTGTTGCATGCTTAAACGAAGGTGGCAGATCCATGTTTTAACACAGAGATCCATCAAAGGAAAATGAAACCAAGTCAAAGGGAGAACCAACAGAGTAATACATAGTAACCGTTAGATTTGGAAGATCAATGACCCAAATGGAATCATTGTGGAGCAGAACATAACCATCGCATCGACAAACTTTGATGAAGAAAGGCGGATTTATACACAAAAATGGTATTTCAGGCGAGGTAGAAGTGGTAATTTGGGTGAGCACCCAATTCCACTAACCAAGCGACACATACCACTTCGAAGGAGTGAGAAAACTACCTTATTGGGTGGGTATTCTTTGTGCTACTTTTCCACCCGAAATCATTGTAGACTGTCGGATCTGTTAAGTTTAGATCTACGGTGGAGGACTATCGAGCAAGTTTGTTGATCAGAGGTTTTAGAGATTGGAGTGCCACGCTGTGGAAAAGTAATAAGGGAGGACCTGATGAAGTTTATAGATGCGAGTGTATAATATTTGAGATTCGGATAAAGCGTTCAGAGCGAGGTTTTCTATGGTTTCCGTGTAATTTTGATAAAGTTGTGTGGTCTAAGTTTATAATAGAAAAAGCACCGATAATATGGAATTGTGGGTTATGTCTAGGTATAGGCAAAGTAATAAAACTTTTATGAGGGTTAAGAGCCCCGATAAGGTATTTTGATTGTGGCAGCCATATGGGGTTGCATCATTTGGTATTAGAGCTAGGTTAAGGGAAGAAGGTTTCCTATGAGGAGGAAGAGTTTGCAAGCAGAAGGAGAATAGGTACAGTTGTTGAAGTATGGTGAGTTTATGGTCTTTACTGTTGTGGAGATAGTGACAACGGAAGGTGAGAAGACTTGCATCAACCTAGAGCAAGGAGTGCTCAATTGGTTCCAGAGGAGAGAACCAGAAGGATGCAAAAAGACTAAAGCTCAGAGAAGAAAGCTTGGTGAGGCATCATGTAGCAGAGAATACTGTTACTGCAGAGGTTGGTTGCAACTCATAGAGGATCATGAAGGTAGTTTCACTAAGAAGTGGGTAGAATTGCTAAGGGATAAGGAGCAGCATATGACCATGAGGTCATAAATTTTTGTGCCTTGGGAGTCTGATGCAGGAGCATCTAACCCCCCTTAATCAAAATGCAAATTTTAAAGTGGAGAAGGAGGAGACATGGACCATCGGAGTAAACTGGGGAAAATTTCTTTAAAATACCAGAAATCTATTACGGACCTGATGGTCAAATTCTTCCACCTGGTTTGATTTCAATAGAAGAGGAACATGAGGTAGAATCACCCAGAACTCGATTCCATTTAGGAATTGGATTGTATCTGTATCCTTATACTCCTCACTTTACTGCTCCTCTTGATATTGATTACTTTCAGACACCCATTGTTTCGTTAGGAAATTTATTTGGACATTTGACTATGGAAAAGTCAACATCCCAAACCATACCATTTGTTACGACTACGATAGAATCTTCTGAGGCAACCTCTTAAATGTTTACTATGACACCTGAGTCACACTTGTATGGTGTTCCATCCATTCCATTGGGTTACCAATCTTTATCGAGAACCCACTCAGTTGTTGCTTCTAGCCCTTGGTCTTCACCAATGTCCTCTACTGAAATTTTATCTGGTTCTTCATTAAAAGATACCGAATAGCTAGACCCATCAAGTTAATATCAAGTTGGTTCATCTAGTTACCATCCTATGTATCCACTTTACACTAGACTACCCCCATATGGAGAACAATATGCACATTCTCCTTATCCTCCATTTTCTGGGGGGAAACCATATGTCGGTATGCCATCGTCTTTAGGTTAGCTTGGAATGACTGTCTGTCAGTGGCAGCCAACAATGCTCGTTCAACCTAGGCTTGTGTATCCATCATAACCTATGCAATCTGTCTCATCCATACCTACAACGCCTATTGTTATATCTTTATCGTAGTCACAAGCTCAGGTTGTTGTATCTCAACCTGCGCACACTGCAACCTGCGCACACTGGTCCTTCAACCTTAGACCTCCAAGTTTCAAGTTTATAGATTTATCCTTCTTAGGTAGTTTTACAACAACCATTTGTAACTGGATTCCAACAAACTCAGGGTATTTTACCTTTTAGTGGAATTACTCAAACCTACACTAGTTTAGTGTATTCACAACCTGGTCAAGCGTACATTAGTGAGAAACAACCGTTACATCAACAACCATTGTATCATCAACAACAACAATTGCTTCAATAGCCTTGGCAACCCCAATATCAATAGCAACAATACCAACCTCAACCTGAATTTGGTCAACAAGCCTATGTTGGGTTTACTTAGCAACAAGTTTATCCAGGTCCTAGTCAGCAAGTCTATGCTGGGTTTGGACAACATCAAATGTATCCTGGTGCTCAACAACAACCTTACGCTGAATTTGCTCAACAAACTTACCATTATCAAGGTTACTAGCAGTAGATTCCTTATGCTGGTATGAAAAGGCCTATTGCCCAGGGAATCCCTTCTTACCCTGGATATGCTCAACCTAACCTCAATAGACAGTTGCCTTTCATTGCAACACTTGAATTACTAGATCTAAACCAACTAACCAATGACCCAATTCTTTATGCACCTTGGTGGCTGGTGACTCCTCATAAATTACCTTATGATATTCTGAAATTCAATGGAAACCCTAAAGAAGACCCGTCCAACCATGTAATGACTTTTCATTTATGGTGTTCATCAAACTCGTTGAATGATGATTCAGTTAGACTATGTCTTTCCCAAAGAACGCTTACTGGTCCGGCTGTGAAGTGGTACATTGAGTTACCATGAGATTCTTTTGATAACTTTACTACCTTAGCTACCACATTTTAAACCCAACTTCGAGTTACCCATAAGATATGAAACTAGAATAGAACTATTAACCAACTTTAAACAGACTACTCCTACTCATATCTTCGATCATATTCATGAGTGGCGTTTTCATTGTCGAATGGTTAAAACATATGTTCCTGAACAAATTTTGACTGAGTGGTTTATAAAATTCTTGCTTCCATATATCACCGAGGATGTTGTGAAAGGTGGAGTTTTCACTGAAGAGCAAGTAATTGCTTGTGCCCAATATTTGGACTTGATTTATACACAGTCTGGCACACTCTATGACAATATTCTAAATGCACCCCGGCTAGCTTTCACTATTCCTCTACCACCATCAAGTAAGGACTCTCATGCTAGTGATGGTGTGATTGGTTCCTCAAGCACACAAATGGTAGGTAGACCATCTAGTCAAACACTTGCAATTTCCAACCAAACTAAAAATTCACCTGATTACACTCTTGCTTCCGAAATCAATATCATGTCATATGACAAAGGCAAGAATGAAAAGCAACCAGGAGGGTAGAAGAAGGGGAAAAACAAGAAGAAACAAAATAATTCCCATCAAGAGAAATCATCTGATTCCTCTCCTTCAGCTAGGAAACCTCATTACCCATGTTTGATCTATAACGACGAGAATTTTACGTGAGATTGTCCTCACCACTCTGAAGTCTCAAAGATTCCAAAGACACTTTATATATCCGCGGTATTGACTGATAATTTTCCAAAACTGGAGACAAATATGGTTGCTACAAACCATGCTTCCACTTCCCAAGTGCTTATGCTATTCGCCTTTAAGCCTAAAATTGAAGTTTTGGTGTCAACACAAAGTAAAGATTATGGAAATCAATCGTCATCGGCGAATAACTAGGCTGATCAACCTAATTCTTCGACTTCGACTTTGTTTGATCCTAATCCACCACCTATTGCACCTAAGTTAACAATAGAACTGCCTAAGGGAGTTGTACATAAATCAACATTTAACCCTCGAGATTGAGCTACACAGAATTATAACATAGTAGAAGATTTGGCTCAGTCACCTTTTGCTATGTCGACACTCGAGGTGCTTCAAAATTGTCCCTCCCAAAAGCAGGCTTTATTATCAGCAATTGGTGGAATCGATCCAACTGATTCCAATCTTGTGGTTTTCAACCATGCGGGTTATATGCAATAGCTACTAGTGCAATTAGCATTCGTTATTCAAGTAAATGCCTTGAATAAAATTATTCATCGAACCATTATTGATGAGGGGGCATCTACTTGTATTATGTCTATGAATTGTTGGAAAACACTTGGCTTACCACCTTTGTCATGTTCACCAATAACATTAAAATATTTTGGCGGTCGCACATATATGCCTTATGGAATATTTAGTAATATGTAAATATAACTAGGAGGCAAAACATTAACTGTTGAAGTTGAGTTTGTTGACAGACCCCTTGACTACAACATTTTGCTAGGAATATCGTGGGTTTATGCTATGGATGTTGTGGTTTCAACTTACTTTTGTACGATTGCATTCCCTCATAAGGGTGGAATCACAGTTATTGACCATCTCACCTTCTTCACCTCTAGTTCACAAGCTATTAGAAGCATTTCGTTAGTACATAGACCCCTACTATTTCTTCAAAACATTGGTGTAGGTCTCTTCAAGGATCCTTCCCTAATGGATTCTTTTTCACTATCGTCACCATCAAACGTGGCGCAAAGTTGAGACTTTCAACATGATATCTTCCACTTCATCTGACTTAAGGAATATTACCAATAGTTCTGAAGTTGATAGTAATAATTAAATCATGTTGCTAAGCTCTATTGAGCTTGCATAGAAATCAATATTTTTGGTTTGTGTGGCAAACCCAAATCCATCTTCACCAATTGTATGGGTAGATCGTTCATTAGAATATGGTACCTCCTCCGATCCTTTTTCACGTATATTTTATACTGATGAAGGAATCATCCAATCAATGATGACAGAAGAAGAACCATGAGAAGATTATCATCATCGTTCCCATCTTCTAGATCTCGTAGAAGATTTTTTAAATGAACTTAATCACCCTTCAATTGTTGATTTCCTTTTGAATTCTATTTTCATAGATACTGTTAGGTTCCTATACCAATAGGTTTCATCTTTCATGATTGACAGTGGAAGGGCTAAATATGTTCATCATTGCAGGCTGCAAAGGTTCCATATTTTGTGTACATACTAGGAAAATTAAAAAATGAAAAGAGGGTATGCCTTAAAAGAACAATCAAAAGGCAAGAAAATCAAATGGTCAAAGGAATAAGTGAAAATGAAACCCAAACTAAAGACCAGGAAAGTGGCCAGTCAAAATGCCACTACTATCTTTTGGCAGTAACACAGTCTACAAATGTTGAGGTTAATCATACTTGATGGATGGACCAATAGTCTAATCTGGACCATGCCATGTTTAAATTGCTTGTTGCAGAATAGAGAATGGTTCCTGTCCAAACAGCTCAAGCTTTGCAGATGACTAGCTAGGTAGAGAAATGAAGGAGCCCAACTGCTTAATCTGGGTCTTGGAAGAAATAAGGGTAGATTTAGATAGGAGGGCAGTCAAAAGAAAAAGAGAACAATTAGGGTCTGCTAATTCAAGTGCACCCATTTCAAGTGAAGAAAAAATGTTAGGAAGATTGGGTAAGTAGTGAAAGGTTGCAGAAGTGAAGGGGCCACCACCAGTTGGCTTATCAAGAGCAAGCCCCATCCCATTCAAAGTATTGGCACCATGGCAGAGGTTTGAGGACATAACAATGGAAGCATGTCTAATTTCCCCCTTTTCCCCAAACATCATTTATTAACGTCCCCCAAGGACCTTGGGATCTGCTCAAGTGTCCTGTTTCACTTCATTCCATGACAAAGTACCAGGTTAAACTGTGAAGTTCACTTAAGGAAAGGAAGCCACATTTCTTGTGTAAAAATCTTTATTCTCATTTCCACTCATCTTCTATCCCTAAGTTTTACTTCTTAAAGCTTAGAATTTTCCCCTACACATTCACCTCACAAAGTCATATTAACAACTAATGTATTATTTAGCTCCCTAAGCATTCCCATTCCCTAAAGTCTACAAAGATCTATATGAAAATCCCAAAAAATCTATGTAAATACCCTCCCCCTAGCAATATAGTTATATAGTCATGTCTTGGGGAATATTAACCCATCAAGGGCTAATATTAACCCTCTACCACCCTAAACTATGGGTTTTTAATTAAAAACTTTGGTTAAAAATAAAAAAATCCATAGTCCCCGCACTCATTAACCCCTCTTACCCCTTTCCGCGCTAAATTTTTGATTTATATTGTTGTTTAAATATAACATTTATAAACAGCGCAAACATTTACCCACTAACCCTAAGTTAAAAACCCACTCTGTGCGCGATTTATTTGATTGATTATTTTAATCGGGCAGGTCCCCATAGCCATAAACCATTGTCATATCACATCCGCCGCCAACCGTTCAATCGTCCGCCCCATAGATCTAATGGTGGGCGGTCAATCTCATCTGGGAATGGGCGGAGGTTTAGCGTCCGGGGGATTGGCGGTTTCATCACCGTACCCCCGCCACGCGTCAACCGCC
>APFE030382551.1:23700-56973 GCA_000404065.3 Pinus taeda | reverse complement strand
ACTACATGGGCACAACAATATAATAAGGGGGTTGTACTAATAACAATAAGGGGTTACACTAGTAGTATAGGGACCTAACATGCCCTTCTCCTTCAAAAAGTGTTTTCCTCAACGCTTGAGTAGTTCTTGATGCTTCTGTATAAAATTCTTGTCCTCCCATGTGGAATTTTCAGTAGGTAAGTTCTTCCACTTTATGAGATATTCTGAAATTGATCAATTTTGTAGCTGATGGGTTCTTGTTTATGTGACTGCTCCAGGTTCCAATATGATTTTTCCTTCCTCGTCAAGTTCTGGCAATATTGTTTGAATTGGGATCTTCTGCAACTTTTGAATGAGTGGACACACTTCTTCGTCCTTCTTCCATTCATCCTTGCTTCGTTTATCTAATATGGTTGGATAATAAAAATTGCACAAAATGATGCTTCCACCTCCTCATCCTTTCTTAAGAGTGCATCTGCAACAACATTTTCCTTCCCTTTTTTGTAGATGATTTCAAAGTCATAACCAAACATATTTGTGACCCATTTTTTCTATTCTTCTAAAGGTAATATTTGTTCTAAAAAGTATTTAAGACTACCATGATCCATTTTTACCTTAAAGTGTCTTCCCATTGGGTAAGGTCGTCGTTTCTTAAGTGCATGTAGTATCCAACATTTCCTTCTCATTAATAGCTTACTTGAGATGTAGTCGTAAAAATACCCAATCACTGACATCAAAACTTTTTTCACTGCAATGTTGATCTACCCATTGATTCATTCGATTTTGCACCAAACTGGCGTTATCCTTTAAAAGTTGGAGAACTTGTTGTTGATGCTCGATGTGATCTTTCATTGCTTGAATTTTTTCTTCTTGATATGTCCTTCTATCTTGAGAGTTTGAGGAGTCGTAATTTCTTCCAATGCATTACAAGATATGGTTGGATTCATTTCTTGATGCTCGATGTGATCTTTCACTTCTTCAACATTTTTCTTCTTTATATGTCCTTCTATCTTGATAATTTGAGGAGTGGTAATTTCTTCCAATGCATTACAAGATATGGTCAGATTCATTTCTTGATGCTCAATATGATCTTTCACTTATTGAACATTTTTCTTCTTGATATGTCCTTCTATCTTGATAGTTTGAGGAGTGGTAATTTCGGCCAATGCATTACAAGATATGGTTGGATTCAGTTCTTCTTTCTCGATGTGATCTTTCACTTCTTGCACCTTTTTCTTCTTGATATGTCCTTCTATCTTGAGAGTTTGAGGAGTGGTCATTCTTGCCAATGCTTTACAAGATATGGTCGGATTCATTTTCTCTTTCTCTAGGGTTGGGTCCTGTCATATATCCTCTTCTTTTGATGTTTCTTGATCCTTTTCTTCCTCCTCTTCATACTCTATGTAAATAATTTCTTCTCAGCACACTTATGACCTTTAGTGCATTTGCTATCACAATTGTAACAAAGCCCTTTTTCTCTTTTTTCTTCCAATTGTTGTGGTGTAAACCTTGTAGGTTGTGGAAGGCTAAGAGAAGAAACACTTCCATAATTATATTCATGATTGGTGGGATTCCTTGTTTCCATAATTTTGCTTTCAATTTTTCTTGCCCACCTGAATGCCTTCTCCAATGAATCAAGTTCCCAAAGACGAACCTCATTTTGAATGTTATCCTTTAAAGTACCTATGAAGACATCAATCCTTTGCTTCTCTAGAATATCATTTACTATTATATTCAATTTTTGAAAGTCCTCAATGTGCTCTACCATTGAACACTTTTGTTTGAGATTTATCAATTGGCTAAAGAAGATGTTTCTCTTTGTATCCTCATAATGTGCTATCATTTCCTCCGTGAAAATTGACCACGTAACAAGTGGTTTATGAGAACAAAGCCCTTTATACCATAAAAACTGATCCGGTTCTAAATATGAAGATGCAATACGTACCTTTTGTAACAGTTGCACCTCATGTAAATCAAAATATTGCTCCATATGTCGTATCCAATTTACCAGATCCTTGCCATCAAACTTACTCATATCGTCTTTTCTTGATTTTAGGAGCTCGATATGGAAACATCTATAAATCTGTAATTTCAACTCTTCCAGTTCTGAAATTACGACCTCAAGTAGCCCTCTATGTCCTATTTCTAATGCCACTAGTCTGATCAAAATTTGATTCTCCAAGAAAGCGTTATCCACAATCTCCCAAGATGACCTGATTATATACATTTTTAGAAGAGCGAACTTGTATGAAGTTCCACGTGTCACTGTTTTGACCTTTGGATCTAAAAAATATATAAAAGAAACTACAATCTGTCCTCTTTCTGTAACTTCTTACGAAATTTTAATCTGATGCTCAGAGCGACAGTTATGACGATTTTCCCACGATGACCTGTTTGGAATGTAATTCGGGGGTCTGCAAAAACCCTAACTTCATCAGACCATATCTCCGTGAATATAGCGAGGCAGGATCTAAAATTCAGAGCCAAGGTTTAGACCGATTTCTTCTCAAATGGGTTTTTGTTTTAGCTTCTGAATCTTTGTAGCGAAAGAGTTATAGCAAAAATCCCATGATGACCTGTTTTAGTTGAAATTCTAGAGCTTGCCAAAATCCTAACTTGCTCATATCATATCTCCGAAAATATAGCGAGACAAGCTCTGAAATGTGGAGCTGAGGTTTAACATGAGTTTGTCTCAAATGGGTTTTGTTTTTTGCTTCTGAAACGTCACAGAAAGAAAGTTATAGTGAAAATTCCACGATGACCTATTTGGAGCAGTGAAACCCTAGAATCCAAAGCTCTGATAACAAATGTTAGGAAACCAGCTCAGAAAAAGATAGAAAAAATAGATGAACACCTTAGAAATAAGCCTCTTCGAGGGGGAAACCTCCTTTACATTACAGAAATGAACAATTCTTGGATGATACAAATGACAAGACCTCCTTTCTATATATAGGAGTCTAAGGGGTCATAATATAATCAAAGCTGACATAACAATAATAATGTAAGGGCACAATAATAACAATAGTGGGCTTCTATGGGGCACAATAATAACAATATGGGGACTGCATGGGCACAACAATATAATAAGGGGGTTGTACTAATAACAATAAGGGGTTACACTAGTAGTATAGGGACCTAACACAAAATTTGTTGGGCATGGTGATTTGGTGGTTTTGAATGAAGTATAGATTTCTCTCCAAATACCTTATTTTTAGCTTATGCTATACTAGTATTAAGAAGATTGTTGTGCTACCTAGAGGCTTATTCACATTAGGTTTTTTTTCCTTGAATTTGATATGTTATAATTTGGTGGATAATTCAACCCACATCATAGCCTAAAGGCTCCTTAGATTATGAAAACATCTGGCGAAATAGAAGAATTGATATCCAAACAACTCGAGGTATTTGATTGTCTGACATTGTAGGTATTAAACCTTTCACAATAATTAAGGAACTTGAAGGTACTGTTGAACGAGAAAGGGTGTACCTTTTCTATTAGACACTATACAAAGTGATTTTTGATGGAGTTTGGTCTTAGGTGTTAAGATGTAAAAGTGGAGCAAGCATCCTGGGATTCATTTGAATCTATGGAGAAGAAAGAACAACTAAAGTACTTGAGCCTTGATGGATGAGTGAAGTAATCATTTGCTTGACAAGGAAGAACAACACAACAAATGATTTCATCAATCACATTTATTCTTATTTTGTTATAATTATGAAAATGCCAAAATCATATGAATTTAAAGGTCATTAGAAGTGAAAGGGTCATGAGGAAGTTGACAAGACATGGGAAAGGTGAATGGTTTCTTTTTCATTTGTATAAGTATACCCCCATACCTCCTAAAGAAGGACTTTCAGCACTGAAGCTCTATGAGCATTTAGATAGATATTGTGCTTAGGTATCTAAAGCATTCTCACTCTTGGTAGATTTTAAGCTAAGTGGTGGTGTAGCTAGTGTTTTTTCTTGGAGGTGATATGAGCAACCCTCATTCCACTATTGTATTTTGACAACATAATTAATGAGAGTGTATGTACTTGGATTTGCAACATAATTAATGAGAATTTCTTCATGTTTTTGGCACAAATTCCCACGCATTCCGCTATTGGTTATAATGGATGACTGATACTCCAATCATGTGTTTGTGTGTGCTTTCATATTGGTTATATGTTAATGAACTAATTTGTGGCATATGGCTTATATGTTTTCTTTGAATCTTTGCTCTCTTCATTCATGCATATGTTGGTAACTAATTGTGAACCAATTTATAGTTGACCTCTAGTACTTTCTTAATGGTATGTTTCATATGGTCTTAGCTAATTTATTCCTCTTGAGGCATACTTTTCTCATTGTTTTGTTGCTCTAATATTGCACATTGTTCTACAAGTCTTTTGATTGTGGGTTGATTTTGTAGGAATTTCACAATTTCTCTTGCACTAAATTCTCTTCATTTGATATCCAAGAGTAAGGCACACATGGTGGTAGCTGAGCCCACATACCAGATGGGGATCCTATCCCAAATGGTGTGAGGTATAATTGGGACTTCACACCAGGGAGACCCCCTTACTATTGGTGGTACATTTTTTCCTGTCAACAAATTTGGCACTAGAGGTAGGGAAGATGACAACTTGACCCTGTGAAGCCACTGCTTTAACATTTTACCTTGAAATGGCTCCTTCACAAATCTTTATCTCGAATTATTTTTCTTAAAGACTAAATATTTCAATCCTTGTTGAGATAGTTGATCACTTGATACAAAATAAGTTTGATGGCGACGGTGAAATATTTGTATTATAACATACACTTCAAATTTGTCTTTCTAATGATGTGAATTGTCAAGATGTCTCTTGCATACTTTTCACCCTTAAGCTTGAAGGTTGTGTCAGGTGCAAAACCCTACCACCTACATCTATCTAGTCCTTCAAAACATTCGTTAAGGAGATTCATTGTGCTTTTGACATGTATGACTTTCAAAGTTTGTTTAAAAAGTTCAATGAGCTTAGAATGAAACCATGTGACTCATTGGACTATTTTACTGATAAATTTCTTCATCTTTGTCATCAATTTCCTAAGAGACACATGGATTGGAGTTATTGGTGTGAAATGCTTCAAAAATTTGTTTACCTTTCTATGGAACAACTTAAATATGAAATGAGAAGTGAAAATCAATTATCAGATGATTCTAGTAATTTGAAAATTACAAATAATCAAGATTTTATATTCCTACTTTCACTATGCCAACTTTTGTCTCTTATCCAGTTGTGAGTCTAAGAAAGTCCATAGCCTCAAAGGAGGAAATTGTGACCTGTGAGATCCCTCATCATCCTTTAAATTCATTACCTAATGAAATGATTTCGTGTGTTGATATTTAATTTTTTGTTATCAATAATTTAGGTAATGAAGATATTTTGCATGAAACGGAGTAGAGTTATCCTGTGGTACAATTTGTTATAGGTTCCTCATAGGTAGGGCAATATAAAAATCAATTGGTAAACCACATATTCCTTTTGAGGAGGTTCAATACAATCCCATTGAACATCTTGTAGAATCCATGCATGAATCTCCTAATAATATTCTCTCACCTTCACCTACTTGCAATGACCAAAGCCTTGTCTTGGATAAAATTGAATGTTCAACAAATATGGAGCATAATATGAATGTTGACTCGTTGATTCCTCGAAATGACATCAATGTGATAATATAAATCTTGAATTATATTTTATTGAAATCGATGTGTCTTCAAAAGATTAATTTCATCCTTTTTTCAGCCACAACTCATTGCTCCTTGTATCTTGATTCGCTTGATAAATTTGCTACACCAACAATCGCTTCAAATGCTCTTGATTCTATCTATGTTGGACTAGATTGTGATCAGATATGTGGAAGCAATGTCTCAGGTTCAGAGGAAGAAAAGAGTGAAAATATTTCTCATATCTCTTTTGATTTCCAATCCTCAACATATCAAGATGATATTTCCCCACTTGGGTTACTAAAAAAAACTCTCCCATTAATGTCTATCCATTCATAATCGATGAAGAATATTGCATTTTGAATAATCATTCAGATCCAATACTTAATAATCAAACAAGTGGATTTTTGAATCGTCATCTTGTTAACAATGACCTCACTCATATATTTAAGAACGATTTTCCATACACTTTTTTTGAAGATGCAGATGTACAAAATCTAGATTTTTGAATCTGGTCTCATTATTAAAGAGTTTCTTATGGTAATCAAGCCCTTTTATTCTTCAACATACTGATCATTATCATTCGTTAGATGATAAATGAATTATGACATATCTGATTTCACCAATTGCATGGACATGAGTCATGTCTAGCTAAATAATCTGTGCATTTGTCTTTTCCCAGTTAGCATTGATATTCTTGGCAACAGATAATGGCATGACATTCATCAATGCACTATAATCAACCAAGAAATTGTGTACATTGAAGTTGAAGATCTAAAAAGTTAAAAAGAAAGGTGGGTAGAGTGTGTTCGCATCCATCGTAATTGCATCAAGTACATATTCGCGAGTACTAGGAGACTTCCTAGATCCCTTTTCTAAAGAGGTAGTGTTACCTGTAGACATTTGCCCAAGTTCCCATAGAAGAATGTCCCGCTGGCTTGTGATATTTGTTAATTCAAACATTGAGATGTTCGCACGCACCTTCTTCATATCATCGACAATGTTATAATCCACATCAGGAATATTGGCCGAGATGTCAGAGGATGGAATTTGGTTTGTGGTTTCCGGAGGGATGGTTGTGTCCTTACTATTGTTGGAAACACTTTAAGGTGAGACTTATTTTCCATACTTTCTCTGAGTGTTCTGCGTTGAGTTAGCCGATGGGTTGATTTTCCTCAATGGGTTTTATTTGAATTTCTACTTTGGAAACTCAACTTTGGTGGCCAACCCTTGGCTTCTTAGGTTGTACTGGTTGTTCTGCTTTTGTGTCAAACCATCACTTGGGGGTTTCTTATCAACGATACTCTTTTTGGCTATGAGAATACAATTAAACATATTTATTACATGTCGAACACTTGGAGCTTCATCAATTGCAGTAGCTTCTTCCTTTTCTTCAACAAGCTCAGTCTGCTCTTCAACCATGACCGAATCAACAAGCTGCGTAGAAACCATGCTCATGGCTTGATTCCATTGTGGGCACGTCCTTTTTGAATGATGTTCTTGATGAAACATGCAATATTGATCCATGCCCATCTTCTCAATGTTCAGGATAACATTGGAACTCTACGCAGACTTTGCTGATAGGTTACTGGCATTGCTAGAAGTTGTGATCCTTTTGAATGGATTAAACCTAGGAAGCTTGCTGCTCATGGTGGTCTCACTTGCCCTCTGTTTGAGTTCTGCCATTTTAGTGGAAAGAGACTTGATGAGATGAGTTAGGATTTCAAGATCAGTTGGTCATTTCTCTTTAGCCCTGCTCCCAAAGGCCTGAGAGCTCTTGTTCCTGTCCTTGGAGTCTTTTGATGGTTCATCATCAGAGATGACTCCAATAATGCACAATTCCTTCTCGACATCGATACGTCTTCATAATTTTCTGTCGATGTCTTTTTCGTAGTTCGCTTCACAAATTGTGCAATGCGTATTAGCAAGGAAGAAGTGTAGTAATCTATGGTGATGGAGTCATGAGGTTTTGTGTTTTCCTGAAAGTTTTTCAAGATGCGATTGAACCTCTGGTTGAAATATTTCAACTTTTCCTTTTTCTCCATCGTAAGATTACCCAACTCCTTTAATAACATGGTGGGGGTCTTGTCATCAGCAAATGTTTCAAGGAAGATCTTCTTGAACCCCCTCCAATTCCAGACGAAGTTTGGAGGAAGGTTGTGATACCATATAGTTGCTTTACCATCCAAGGTACATGGGAAAAGTCTACATGCAACATCATCATAAGTATCTCAAGTGTTTTCAAGTGTAGGTAAAAGTTTTCAAAGTGGTTTTCAACCTTCACTAACTTATTTGGGTCATACTTCGTTAAGAGCTTCTCTGAATGCCTTAGCATCTTGTGCAGGATACCCAGAAGTGCGAGTGGGACCTGAGTCATTCAATCCAGATTTTGATCTGCCATGTCTTCTTCTTTGTTGTCCTCTTCTTCTTTATCAGAATTTGATGGTTCTTCTTCCTCTTCTTCTTCTCCGCCTATCCCATCGAAAGTTGTGCCTGAGAGTGGAATGTTATCTCCGTCGCCACCATAAAAGAGTGGAGGCTCTTCTTGATTTTCCACAAAGTCTGAAAATTCTTCAAGAGTGGCAAGAATCAGTTCTTCAAGAGTCGAAACTACTATCCCCATGGAGGTGGTATTTTTCTTCTTTGGAGAATATGGAAGATTGATTACTCTCGAAATAAATCCAACGAATTTTGAAAAATTATGAGTTATAGGGAAAATGGCCTGAAGTTGATCATATGTAATTTCAAGTTTAGGCCTAGGCCGAGAAGAGTCACCAACTTCAGAAGGACGAGTAGGGTTAGTGCAATGATCGTTGTTTCCTTGACCAGAAGATGGAATGATGGGGTTAGTGGGTCTATCAGCGATAAAATAATAGCTACCCTCCTAGCGCCAGAAATGTTGATGGTCTTGGACCCACCAACATTCAGGGGATCTCCCCGATATGAATTCCTAATTATGCCTCACACCATTTAGTGTAGGAGTCCCATCTGGTATAAAGGCTTGGTTGCCAAATCCTTAAATATTTACCTTGGCTCTAGTTGTTAGCACAAGAGAGTGATGCAATGTTGTCTTCAAAAAGCAACAGAGGTGTGCCTGGTGAGTGTGCAGTTGCAATTGTGTCGTAGTTATTCTACTGCAAAGAGAGGAGAAAAGTGAGCCTCTAAGTGAGAGGTAATAGTACCACACAGGAAGAGACACACATGAACCAGAAGGATCTGTCTACCATCTCACATAATAGTCCACAACGGATGCGACGTTCATTACAACCAATAAACATGGAAAGATCTGTCTAATATCCTGTGGAATAGTCCACAAGGATGGGACAACAATACCAACCATTACAACACATTCTTAATAAGATAATCACTAAAATAACCGAAATAGTTCAACTATCTTAATGCATGTGAAATAAAACATGAAATATAAATGTCCATATTCATGTGTGTCCTTTGGACTTTGACTTTAAAATACAATTGAATTCAATATACATGGTCCACAATAGTGATGTGGCATATGACCACTCATGACATGACATGACATGACACTGCTGAAATGGATTGCTTGGTAATTTTTCAATGTTAAGTCACTATTGCTGCTAAGTGTTGGATGTCTTCTTGGATATTATTTCTCTTCACCTCTGCATGGATTGGTGATGCGGGGTCTTCAATTATCTTTAGTCTCGAATGGTAGTTGAAAACTTGTGTCACTTTGCTTCCTCTTGATTGATCAACTTGTGAGCTCAACTATAAGAGAGTCTTTAGACATGCTTCCCTCCTTCTTCTCCTTCTTCATCATCTCGCCATGACTTAATAGTGTACCTATTCCTACAATTCATTCATGACGAGACGACATCAATCTGGAAACCCCCTAGCATAAGATGATGCATTATTATCCATGAATTGAGCCCAGGACAAGTCATAGACTGGGGAAGGGTCCCAGTGATTGCACATTGCACAATTCTATCAAACACTGGGAGAGCTTGGGCTCTAAGACTGCACAATTTGCAGCTCAGGGAGGCTTGAAGGATAGAACTACATAGTTTCTAGAGGTAGTGGGGTTTTGCTAAGGGAAAGGACAATGGAGGAAACATTTGCATAGTTTTGGAGGCCAAGGGAGGTTGGCATTTTGCACATTTCACATTTCCAATAGAAAAGGAAAAGGTTTGAGGGTTGAAGATGCAAATTTTGTAGTTTAAGGTAGATTGGGAGACACAAATACACAATTCTGGTGTTAAGATCAGGAGTTGGACTCAAGAATTGCACAGAGTAGCAACCTTGGAGGATAGGGACTATGCACTGCATAGTTCCAAGTATGAGGGTCACATCCTAGAGGGCTAAGATTGAACAGTGTGCAGTTCAGTCAGGGCTTGGTGAAGCTAAGATTCTCGGTCGAGAAGATTTTCCAAAAATGGGTAAGTACGGGATGGGTAATGAACCGCGACTATGATCACACGCTTAGCATACTTTGATGACAAAAAAACATAGATCATTGGAACACATAAACAAAGAATTTCCCTCTATGTGACTGCCTCATGACAAGATATGACAAGTGTAACACTTAAGATAGGCTTTAGGACGACCGTGACGACACTTGTGCAACAGTGCTCAAGACTTTGTGTATGAATGCGACAAATGTTTACATGGTTGGGACAAGTCATATACACAAAGATCGACCTTCGAAACCATCTGAAAAGGCTCACAAAAATTCTACAATAGTCAAACATGCCAAAAGATGACAGTTAACCCAACATGCAAAAGGGACCAAAGAACTACGAGAAAGCTCATGAAATGAGCTCTAGTGTTTACAACAATAATGTAAAGACCAAGGAAGGCTTCGAAATTTGGGTGCAAGCCAAAATTTTGGAGGTTGTTGTAGCAACTATAACACTTTTCTATTAGACACTTACCCACAAAAATGTTAGGGGATCTCCTTGGTAAGAAGTCCCAACTAGACCTAAGGCTGTTTGGAGTAAGACTCCTAGTAGTGGGTAGTATAGCTATGCCTTGAATATGATAACGCATAGAGGTAAGCAAGTTTGCCCCTTAGAAGCAAGTGTGTGACCTTGTATCAAGTCAAGAGAGATGCATGGGGAGGTTCTAACACACAGAGGGGAAAAGGAAGTGTGCCCCTTAGAAGCCTATAATAGTATGAAGCCCGAAAGGAACAAACAAGCTGAATGAAATCATAAGCTGGAAAGTAGAATAGTTGACAATCCAAAGTGATGGGTTAAACCAACAACATGACTTCAACAAGAGTCATGCAATTGTATATGAAATATTTCATACAAAATTCGTAAGTTGAACAACATACATTACTAAAGTAACCAGAATAGTCGAACTACAATAACAACATATGCATCAAGACGTGATGGCTTTGTTATATTATATAAAGTGAAAGATCTATCCATACATGCAACTATGACAACCAATAGCCCCAATATTAGAACGTTACAGTCAACACCACCTACTCCTCCAAAGATATGTACTTGCTCTGCACTGTGGAGAAGCCAAGGCTTGTCACAATACTCTCTAAGCCCTCCTCTAAGCAATGCCTAGCAAAATCTTGCCTCCCAAAAGTCTCTTCTATGAGTTATGAGGTTCTCTTTATAATAAAGGGTGGGGTGACCCTTGACATTCCCCTTTGCAACTCTTGGACTACCCTCATGAATCTTCAACTTCATTACATAAATGTTTACATTACATATGACTGTTTGCATTCCACAAATGACACTTGGAATTTCACTTTACATCATGTTTACAACAATAATACATTTTCCACATATACCCATGTGGGACAAAAATAGGCTTGAGTCATCCTAACAAGACAATACTAAGACTCAGACAACTATGGAAAGACCAACTCATCAACATCCTCTATGTGCTCCTCGGTGACAAACGATACCATGTTTGATATTGCGCAATGGTGTCTGTGTATTGTTTGATTATGTATTTATGGAAACAAACTCTTCTCTCCATCACTTTCGTGTATATTGATCTGGAACCTCTATCCAACTCATCCTATAACATGCCAATCTTAGTCCTGAGCAAGGCCAGACTGTCGATATATCTCTGCATATTCTCTACACTGATCTACAAATTTGTGCTGGTGGTCATGTTCATCAACTGATCAAAGTACACATCGAGCTCCAATCGGACTTGGTTCTTCTCTTTGGCTTTGGTGAGTGTTCCAATTGATGGGGTTCCATACTTTCTCACCACAACATCTAAACTCCTAAATAACCGTGCATACGAAGCCTCAATGTTGGCGATGAGCGGTGGGAGTTCCTCATAGTTTCGGATTAGACTCTAGATGTGTGCTTTGTCCAACTCTACCTGCGACTTCATTATCTTGTGAAAGTGAAGTGGGGCTCCCTTGTACCTCATTGTCCATGTCTGCACGTGATCAACAACGGGATGTATATTTGTGAGCATTCGCACTATCTTGGTGTAGCGGTGCTAATGACCATGTAGATGGAAAACGACCTTATGCACGGTGACGAACCTGTCATACAGTCTTTGCATGACTGTCTCAAGAGTCGATATTTCAAAAAGTGTCGCTTTCGTCATCTATGCTCATTTTCCACTATGAAGAACTTCACACTTGATCTCGTGGCTTTGACATAAGCCTTCGTAGCGTTGGCCAAGGCAGTTGGATGTCTTTGCACATCTAACACAATCACCCATTCTTCAAAGTGCGTAGGTGATTCATGCTCATACAAGATGTGCACTCTACGTGCCTGTACAACTCTGTGACCCATAAAAGGCTATGTTGTACACATATGTTCCTGGATCATCCTCAAGGAGAATGGTATCCACTTGTTCACTTGGGACTTGCTCTTCTACTAGAGCTGGTGAAGCCTATGAGGTGATCTCAGTTGCTTTTGGCATGAGGTCAGTGTCATGATCATGTTCCGAATGTTCCATCTCCATGTCCATCTGTTCAACTATCGGTTCATCCTATTAAGTAAGTTCCTGTTACTGTGGCTTCTCACCCTGTTCCTCATCTATTGTTGGTGGATCTGAGTCTTCAACCTGTATTGATGCAGTTTGCACTGTTTGTGCGCTCTACACTTCCTCGTGTTCCTATTCATGTTCCTGTTCATGCTGCACTTCCTTCTTTCTTTTTCGAAACTCTTGTTCTTCTTTGAGATTCTGTTCTACTTCCTGCAATTTCCTCTCTATCTCTTCCAATCTTTGCTTATCTCTCCTTTTATGCGCTCCTCTCTTTTCGCATTGTCGTCTCTTTGCTTCCATCTCCAAAGACACTCTCAACAAGTGGACCTTCCTTAAACTTGTAGCTTTGCTCTGCCTCTGCACTTTTGATAATATTCCTTTTGCTGTTGTCTTGCACATGTTTGCTTCTTGTTGATGCTGTTGTTTCTTCTCCCTACAGTGCTACTACCTTGAGTGTTGCTAGCCACTCTATTGCCATGCTGAACGGTTCATTGAGCTTGGAGGAGTTATAATAGTATCTCAATGTGTCTTCCTCTGGCCAATGGCATGCCCTGTGGATCCAAGGATAGTACACTCTCGAACAGTGGTCCCTGCATAAGCCATGTGGATCGTATGGATTGAAACTCTTGGAGATGAAATGAAACTTCTGGAAGTCCTTGACCTCAGAATCTGCTTCTTTCAAACTCTGGATCGCATACAACCTAATCCACAAAGGAAGGATAGGCCATGGTGCCTTCTTCTTCCTATGCAATATGGCTTATAACCCTGCTGAGATGTGGTATGTAACCTCCTCCATGACCAGCTTGTTTGTGGAAAACATCGGCAACAAATGCAAAGCCTTCTCCATGATTTACATCTTGATGAAGGTACCATCAGGTGAGGCATACCAATCTGCAATGTTCAGCAATGCATCCATTGTTGCTTGGGACATTCAAGCTCGATCTTGTTCAAATATCATCATGTACAAAGGGGCAATGAAGTGGTCAGACAGTCTAGCCTTAACTCCTCAGTAGCTTCACTTTGAGAGAAAATTTCAATAAACGTTCACAACATTCTCTAAATGTGTCCATGCCCAACCCATACCAGGAAGTTGTTGATGGGCATAGATTGCATCGAGAAGGTAGGAAGACATGAAGAATCTTGCTTTCTGATCCTTGGGTGGACTCTGGGCATTTGGTACATGCAATTTCATCTAGAGAGCCAACATGTCGGACCAGTTGAAAGGTTTTCCTTCACTTTCCAGCAGATCAAACATAACAACCCAACTCTGCGGGAAGGTCTATGTACTCTCTTGGCCATACAAGCAAAATGTAAATATGACCAAGAGTCGGTAAGCCTTCCTGAGTGTCTTTTCCTTGTAGATATGGTTGGGTGCGATCCTGAACTCTGATGGCTCCCTTACCCAACTCTTCAAGATGTCTCTTATGTTTGCGTTGCTGTTGGGAGTGTAGAGAGGTGCATCCATCATGTTCACCAGCTGTGAAAAATGATACATTTGTTGCTAATATTTTGTCCTGAAGGTAGCAAGCTCTACTCCACTGGCACTGCTCAGTATCATCGTCTCATAATCAATGTGTGAGACAATCCAGTGGATCATGTCCGCGCATGGGAAAACAAGACACCTGCATGAAACCTTGTACAATCCTGACTTATGAATGTTGACATAGACTTGCCGGTCCTCTAGATTCTCCTTAAAGTTGCATGCGAATGTCTTATTGATGTCCTGCCATGTGATCTTGATGTCTTTCTCAATGAACAGGTGTGTGTCTGTATAAACGAGCAAGCTCATAGACAACTATTCAAACACATCTCCAGTACTACTTTCAACTATGTCCTTTGATCCAACTCTCTTGGAGGCCATGTTACCTGTACGACTGAGAAGCTACTCCACAATTGTTGTACCTATAGATAGAGAAGACACTCACAGAAATCCAATGTTAGTTGAAAACGTAAAGCAACTTGGGAATCAATCATGCAGAAGACTAGGTGACTGCTGGGCAAGATTGTGCAGCATTGACTCAGAGAGGCTGGGAGACGGTCAGCTGGAACTGCACATTGCACAGTCCCAGCTATCAGTGAGACCTGCTATTGACTGGAACTATGCAATGCGTAGTCTAGAGAGGTTGACTGTGGACTAGAACTTTGCAATGCACAGTTCAATCAAGCTGGGTTGTTGGCTGGAACTGAGCATTGCACAGTTCCAGTGGGCAGGATTGGGACACTGCCTCCCATTATTGCGTAGAGCATAGCTAGGAGCCAGTGTGGGCAACCTCTATGCAATCCCTGGAGGCAAGGCAGAGCCTTGACTTCCAGGAATGTGCAGTGCATGCTGAGAAAAGCAAGATCTGGTCCAAGGCAACCTAGATCTACCCAAGGGAAACTCGAAAATGGGAAGGCCTGAATGTGTGTGCAAAGCTAGTGCAGATCTAAGTGAAGAGACATGCATGCAATCCAAGCAAGTGAAAAAATCAGTGAAACGAAAAACAATGAAGCTCATGGAGAGAGTCACAGAAACGACGACTATCAGTGCAGAAACATGGTTATGCATGTGATACTAAGGAAATGTGATGCAAAAATAAAAATGACACTTCTACAGGCTAAAATACATTGAAATGCCAGCGGTTGTTCAATAAAACAAGGAAAATAACATTCACACAAGCTAAGAAAATAAAATCGACAAAAAAAGCAACAAACGACATGAAAAGAAAAACTTACCTAGAAAAGTTGTGCCCACTGCGTCGAAGGTTCCTAGATGCCTCAAGAATGCCAAAGCTCCAAGATCGAATGTGAAGAATGAGCTCTGGGGCATCGATTAAATAGATTTGTTAGATTTAGGGTTTATGACACGCATTCCACAAATATAGGAAAAAGTGACACTTGGCGGGAAGTTTCTAAAATCGACTATGCATGTAACTCCTAGTTGCTAAAAATAGATCCCTAAAATCTAGGGATGCTTTTTGTTTTTTTGTTTTTTGGGAAAAATCTGCCATGCATGCAAGGAAGAATTGCGTTGTTCTGGAGGGAAATGGGCAACCTACCAGCACATGCAACAGACATCAACAAAGGGAAAACTTCTGTGATGTTTCTAGGCTAAGTGGCCAAGATTGTCTCACCAGTTCTCTCCAATTTTCCAGAGCAAGGTTGCTGACTTGCTCTCCGCGTTTTTGGAGAGCAGTGATGGCTATCCTGCTCTGTGCATTTCTGGAGAGTAGTGTTGGTTGGCCTACTATGCGCATTTTCTGAGTGTAGGGAAGTTGTTGGGCTGCTTTGTGCAATTCCTAAGTGCAAGGCAACTTCCCTCTAGGATGGCGCAATTTTCCCAAACAGCACAAGACCGGTTGTGAACCAAGTGTCGGGTCAGCTTGTGGTTTGTCGACAGAATGAGTAAGTGAACACAAGTTGTTAGGTAGAAGATAAAATCCAATGAAACACACATACCTGAGCAGTGCAAGATGGCTACTAATATTTCTTGGAAGGAGGCTCCAAAACATAGCAAAAGCAAAATTTTGGAGGGTGGTTGTAGCCGCTACAAAAACACTATACAAAATGTTGCATGATGGAGTTTGCTTAAGGGTGTTAAAATGTAAAAGTGGAGCAAGCATCATGGGACTCATTCGAATCTAAGGGGAAGCAAGCACATCCAAGGTACTTGAGCCTTCTATTGATTGGAAAAGTAGATTTGTTTACACCCTTACGAATACTTGGATGACTACACCAAGAACTTGGGTATTGTGCTTGATTTATAGCCCGGAAAAACTATGATATAACTCTGAAGTAAAGAAAAAGAAGAAGAAGTGAGAATCTACAAAATAGAAAAAAATATACACAAAGGTAAAAGCATACGTTGGATTAAAAAATAAACATAGTGATAGGAAATAATTCATTTATTTGCAAATCATTATCATAAAATATAACTATGTTCATGTCCTGGGCTTGAAAGTTACTCCGTTAATTTAAAATAACATTCCATTAAAAATAAAGATACAATATATAAAACACCAATTAGCAGTAATTAAGAATATAAAAAGTATAAATACTAAAAACAGTACATAAGATGGAAAAATCAACTAAAGATCCTTCATTGAGTGTCTCAATGAATAATGTTAAGATATAATAATAACAGACTTAGCATATTATAAATATTTACCAATGGAATTCCTAACAAATGGCCTTGTTTTCAAGACCGTATTGGTCAAATTCCAACAGTCATAAGCAACAATTAAATCAAACTTGTTGCATCCAACTCAAAAGGTGCGTTGAGGGACTGATATGCTACTCCAAGAAGAGCCAATATTATTACTGGAAAAATGCAGCGGTTATAAATTATCAATGATAGAAGTATATGATACCTTTGACAACAAGAAATATCATTAACCTGTGTCTTTGATGCGATTTAAAAGGAGCCCTATAGATCAAATTTTGTGAGTAAAAAATATCTACACACATAATTAAGTACCCAATTCGAAGAATGAAACTTATGTCATACCAACTTGTGTTGCAATTGAGGGATCTTGTCTTCCTCTTGTGAACCTATATTTGTAGTAGAAATGTATCCACAAGTGTTATGTAATAGTTTGTTCTATTTGTTTAGAATATTGATTTAGTTTTATTAACTAATCGTGGGCTTGATTATGTGTAAGAGAAGTCAAATGAGATTTGGGTTTCTAAAAATAGGAAATGGCTATGAACAAAGGGAATGGAGTCCACATCCATATCATCGAATAATTCCACCTAGTCATCATTATTTTAACCAAGATGCATGATAATCATTGTGTATCACTATATAGCATGCATTGCATAAAATGTCAATTCAAGATATTGACAATTTTCAAACCACGCTATTTCATATATAAGTAATATATAGAATATATCTAAAATGTGCATGTTTGAAAATCCAATGATTAAAATAAAAGAAACATATGTGCCACCATACTATATATAGAAAATGCATGCCACAACCAAAATTCCTTTTCACTGTTCAAAATGAACTTGCACCCAATCATCAAAACTTATAAACAAAAGCAGTTGAATTGTTTTTACCCCCAACCAGTAATTTTTCCATGGAGAAAGTTGGTTGCTTGACTTATTTCTATCCCTATTCATCATTCTGTTTAGATGCAGAGGTAGCAGGGGCCATGGTTGGTTCAGGAGAAGAGACTTGTTGTGGGGTCTTTTTCATACTTTGATTAGAAGGATGAGTTAGTGGTTCACAATTAGTAGACTTGGCTGGTGATAATCAATGGATTTACCATGATAAACATGGAAATTTGCAGAAGCAAGGGTTATGGGATAATTATTTAGTAACTTAACTTTCGAGTCCCCGACAGGAAGATTGAAAACTGTAAATTGAGAAGAGTATCTATTTTCAAAGATGTAAAAACTATTTATGTTTGGAGAAGAAAATAATGAGGTTGTACAAGATTTTGCAATGCTAGTTACAGGTAACCCAAAACTACTTGCTAAAATGTGAAGATTTGTGTTGGGTGTGTGTTATATTCTTTCCACGACTAGCTACCCATGTTCGTTGCACCGGGCATAATGCCCCAGGGATTTTTTTGGACCCTATAATAGGTGAACATACCTACCTATAGTTATGTGCATGGGTTTAGCACATGGTTTTGGGCATGATGGTTTTCTTCCTATGGTATTTTGTCGATCTGTCAAGGGAACTACAATTATGTTCTAATATAGGGCTAATGGATTGGGGTTTATGAATGATTTAACATGTATATATATGTATTATAACATTGAAAGGATGAAAAATCAATCAGGTAGTCCCAATTTTTGGATCCAGGGGAAAATCTCTGTGTGTATATGTTTTATGTTCTTGCCATTGTTTATTTTCTATTTTAAGAATTATTTTGCAGGTAATTTACGCACAAGGTTAAAACCTACATTTGGTTTCATAGTTGTTTCGGCTTCAAAGGGATGCATTTGCTGCTAAGGGGTTTTGCTCGGGCCTGTGGTAGACCCTGTTCAGTGGGAGATCTACAGGATCGGTTCTTGCGGTGAAACAAAATGGCAAACAATGGAAATATAAAGATCGAGAAATTTAATGGACATGTTATCACCCCAAGAAACTCTCCTAGGTTGTATCTTGGAGATGCTCGGGAACATTACAAACTCAACAAAATGTTGGAAATGGATGAATGGAAGGTATGATGCATATTCAAGCCAGATAACCACTTCTACTACACTTAACTCCAGACATGGGTGAACACCCCCAGACTACAAGGCTTTAGACCACCAATTACTCATAGTTTGAGGATTAAGTGAATATGGAGAATACTGACCACACCAACAGATACACAAGACCCTGTGATGGCCGGATGCAATCAGAAAAGAGGTCTACAAATCTGTTTCCTAATGCACAGACAGGATGACAGCTCTCTGCCACTAAGTAAATAGAAACTTGAATAATACATTCACTGAAATAAACAAGACTTTCACACAGAGGTGGGATGATAGCCCCTCTAATGCCAAACATCAAGAATTCATGAAAAATGCACAACAAGCACAACCTAGAACAAAATAGAAGTGGAAAGTGAGCAATTAACAGCAAAAGAAGCTTGTATTAGCTGAAAATTAAGACCAGATGCTGCAAGTGTCAAAGTAGTTACGGTCTCCAGAAGTTGAACCTTACATCAAAACAAGAACCATCAACCCTCATCACATCTGTGTTTTGGGTATATATAGAGTGTATTTACAAAATATCCTGTTGTTCTATGCGTGGAGGGGTCATAATGGACCACCAACCACATTAACTATCTATAATGGGTCTCTGTTATGATCTTTTGGCTTTAATGAACAAAATTGATCTTTTCTGATACTCTGCTGTACTTCTTTATCAGGTGGAGTGAAATATGCATGAAATTCCATAACTGCTGTTGCATTTGCCTGCTCGAGGTTTGTCCTGCTCGTCCTTTGGCCATACTGCTCTTGAATGTAGTCGTTGAAGAGTAACTGCGCCGAGTACAGGTAGCTGGCCATTTTCATCCTTCGGGAGCATAGAGTGGCTATGGACGTGGATGGTTGGGACGGGTGGAAGAAGAAAATCGGCCGTTGGATTAAACGAATGAACGGTTGGGATCTATTGGCGAGAGACATTAGGAGAAAGCGGGAACAAACCATCCTGAGCCATTGAATCTTGGGCGGATAGATCCAAAGGTTATCAGGGACGGAAGGTACACGGGCGATAACGAGCGGGAGATGATGGATGGGCGGTAAGCGGTATTACCCACACCACTTTTTGGAGGTGGGTGGTAAATGTACGCGGGAGCGTGATCGCAATAGGAGGGCGACGTGTGGCGGATGTGACGGGAGGAAAACCGTCGTGATTGCAGGTTATCACGCGGTTATGTTTCGGCAGCGGGGGAAGCAGATGTCGTTGGATCGCGAGGCAGACGATCGGAGGACGGGGTTTTAACCTCATGTGCTTTTGACTGATGTGACAGTGAAATTTGGTGAAGGCGCACGGTCACATTATAATGGTTACATGACATTTAAACTCGGCACCCAAGGAGATAAGAAAATATGGGTTTATGCTGAGTTTGGAGGAGAACGAGAAAGCGAGGAGGTCATGGGGGTATGAGCGGAGTGAAGGGGCAGGAGAAGAACAACCAATGAGACTCTTCTGTGAGCATGACCAACACGGCCAGAGCTGTCTTTTGACCCTCAAATTTTGAAGAATATAGTAGAGCTAACACTGGCTCCTTCTAGGGATGAGATCCTCCCTGTGAGGTCTCAAGAACTTGCAGATCAATGCCTTTCCTGTGAAAAACAATTTAGCAAAATTTCCTAGTGTTCCATTGGGCATGGAATCTGACTAAACCTACACTAAGACTAATAAAACAATTTATTTACAACCCTAAGGCCAAAAGACCTTAAACAACATAGATTTTTAAAAACTGCCCATTAACTGGGCCATCAAAAACTGCTTCTCCTCCCATACTTTGCAGTATGAAGGTATTGTTCCCTTGGATCTGAGAAATGATGAAAGGCCCTGTCCAGAATGCATCAAACTTCCCATGGTTGCCTTTCTTTTCTTTGAGTGCATCCCACTTTAGAACCAAATCCCCAACCTAAAAATTATCTGTCTTTGTCTTTCTGTCAAAAGCTTCCTTGATCTTTTTCTGATGTGTTGCAGCCTTTTCAACCAGTTGTTCTCTGATTCAATCTACCTCTGGTAAATCTGTGATCCTCTTTGCCATGTCTTCTTCCTCATTCTGCTCTGATTGCAGGAACTTTTCCACAGGGAGAGTAAGCTGAATTGGAAATACTGCCTCAGTGCCATACACCAGCTTGAATGGAGAATTCCTTGTGGATCTCTTAATGGTCACTCTATCAACCCAAAGTGCATATTTGAGCTTGGAATTCCAATTCTTTTTGTTATCATCCAACAGCTTTTTAATTATCCTTATCAAACTCTTGTTGGAAGATTCTGCTAGACCATTTCCTTGAGGATAATATGAGGTGGAATGAACCAAATTAATGCCGATTGAATCACACATTTCCACCAATTGTTTTGCCTTGAAGGCTGTTGCATTGTCTGTGACTAATTTATGTGGACAACCAAATCTGGTGAAGATATTTTCAATTAAAAATTTCATGACCACATTATGATTAGCCTTTCTGGTAGGGATTGCGTCAATCCACTTGGTAAAATAATCAGTGGCTACTATTATCCATCGGTGCTGGCCACTGGCATGTGGATTGATTTCTCCAATGAAATGCAAGCCCCAATTCTGAAAAGGTCCTTTTGCATGTATTGGTTTTAAGGGTAGGGACTTTAACTGTTGTTTCCCTTCAAATCTTTGGCACCTATCACAAGATTTAACAAATGCAAATACATCAGAAAATAAGGAGGGCCAGTAATATCCAACTCTGAGGATTTTATGAGCTGTTGTTTTCCAATAGTGGTGTCCCCCACACATGCTAGAATGAAACTGCTGCATGACTTCCATTGATTGTTCTTTGTCTAGGCACCTCAAAAGCATTCCAGAGGGATCTCTCCAATATAGTAGATTTTCATTAATGTAGTATTTTGCTGCCCTGAGTTTAATCGTTCTGGCTTGACTTATGCTTGAGCCTGGAGGGATTTCTAGCTTCAGCAAGAACTTAATTATTGCAGAATACCAATCACAAGAAGCTAGATTATTTTCCACTGACTGCTTACTCTTTGGTTCAGCTGCTTCCTCTTCTTTTATTTGACCATTCTCTGAATTCAAGCACATGAGGTTCATATCCAATGTTCTGCAATTTTCTTCAGCTAACAATCTGGCAAGATCCTGACCTCTGACAAGTTTGGTGGGCTTCAGTTCTATGTTAAATTCAATTAACTTTGCAATCCATTTAGCCCTTCTTCCATCAGCATCAGGTTGTTTTAGGACATCTTTTATGGCAGCAGAGGGTACATATGCAATTATCTTGGAATGCAGAATGTAAACTCTGAAAGCTTTCAAAGATTTGATAAGAGCATATGCTTGTTTTTAAATGATATCATACCTTAGCTCAGCATCCCTTAATGTTTTACTGAAAAATGCCACTGGATGCTCTGAGCCTTCTTCATCCATTTGCAACAAAACTGCTGCAAGGGTGTCGTCAGAGGCAAATGAAAATATATGGAACTCCTTGCTGTAATATGGACTAATTAAAGTGGGAGCTTCCATAATAGCTTTCTTAATGGAATCAAATGATTTTCTTGCTGAGTCAGTCCATTTGATCTCTGACCCCTTCTTCAACATGGAGGTAATGTGCTTCACTAGTTTTGCAAAATTTGGGATAAAACTCCTTACGAAATTTATTTTGCCTAGAAGACTGGATATCCTTCTTTGATCTTGGGACAGACAAAGTTTGTATTGCTTTTACTCTTTCTGGGTCAATTCGGACACCTGCAGCAGAAACAATATGTCCTAACAGCTTGCCTTCTTCTAAAGCAAATTGTGACTTTTTAGGATTGCCTGAAATCCCAAACCTTCTTCACTTTAAAAACACTTTCTTCAGATGCTGCAAGTGGTCTTAATGGCTACTGGAGTATACTGTTATGTCATCAAGGTAGATAAGGACAAATTTATCCTTCTCTCCCACAAATTCTATATCCATAGCTCTCTGAAAGGTGGCTCCAGCATTTGTTAGTCCCAAAGGCATTTTAGCATACATAAAAGTGCCCCAAGGCGTGGTGAATGCAGTCTTTTCTTGATCATTTGGATGTACAACACCCTGATTAAAGCCTAAAAATCCATCCAGGAAAGACATCACTTTGGCTCCTGAGACCTTTTGCAGCAAATGCTCCATCTTGGGTAGGGGATAATTGTCTTTCTTAGAACATTTGTTTAAGTTTCTGAAATCAACACAGAGTCTGATTTCCCCACTTTTCTTCCTCACCACAACCATATTGGCTACCCATTTTGAATATCTTTGAGGGACTATGATTTTGGCAGCCATCAACTTTTTAATTTCCTTTTCGATGAGAGGGAGGAGCATAGGATTTATTGGTATCATCTTCTGCTTGAAAAGTATGGTGTCTTTCTCTAAAGGAATTTTATGTTGGATGATATTTTTATCATATGTTTTCAGGTCACTATATTCCCAGGGAAAGACATCAGCAAATTGCTACATTAATTTGCGGTATTCAGCGCTTTGGTCAGCAGACAAATGCGTGGACAGATTTATGTGTCTAGGCTGACCTAGACTCCCTATATCATGCTTACAGACTGCAGCTTTGTCTTCTTTTTGAGCAGCCTTGTAAGGCACATCATTCTGGTCAAACAGTCTTTCTATAGGAATTAGACCCTTAGGAATATGATTGTTGGGAAGTTGGACAATGCTATCTTTGCCAATTTTGTTTCTAAGCTAGAATTGGGGGCATTCTTGCAAGGCTTCATTCTCTTGGTCAATTTGCATTTCGGGGAATTCATCAATGACTTGCAGGAACTTGTTCACTTCATCATCATCTTCAAAAACTTTCCAATGCTAGACATTATCAGGCAAGGATGGTCTGTATTTTATTTGAACTTCATAAACTAGTCTGGGAGGCATGGGAGGGATAAACATGCTAGCAGACACAAGGGAATCAGCAAGCTGATTTTTGGCTCTCGGGATATATGAGATACATAAATTATCAAAATAATCTTTAAGTCTCCATACCTCATCTCTGTATGCTTTCAGCCTTGGGTGCTTTGCTTGAAATGTTTTGTTTACCTGTTGAATGATCAGATCAACATCTCCAAACACCTTTATGTTCTTGATTCCTCTATCTTTTGCTGCATTCAGGCCCAATATCTATTTGTGACTTGAAATGACAGCTTAAAAGACAGTTGTGTGCTTTCTTGTTGTGGAGATATCAGCAATAGCCCTGCTCCTGTAGTCTCCCTAGAACATGCTCCATCAAAAAACATCTCCCAAACTAGACTTCCTTGCTCTCCCTCGGCATGAACTGTTTGTTTCTTGAGTTGCATTGAGGCCTTATGAGATTCTTCTATTTGGAGAATACATACTCCAAAATCAGTGTCCACAGCATATATAGGATGATTAGAAGGATTCTTCTCATCACTGATAATGTATGCCAGTTGTGCTTCACTGTATAATCTCCTGCTTTCTCCTCCAAACACTGGGACGGTGGCATATGATAAATCATTCTGTAATGTCCCACCTAGTCTCTTAATCCATCCTCTTAACAACAGCATGCCAAACTTAGGAGGGACATCTGCTACCACAATGTCCATCACCATGCTCTTCATAGGTAGTTGAGTTAGGGAAATGGCTAGGTCTTTGATCAATCCTAGGCATCTCACTTTCCTTGAATCAAACGAGAATAAATCATGATATGGTCTGGTGATATCAAGGCCTAACTCTTCCATGACAGCTTTTGGCATCATATTATGGCTAGCCCTTGTGTCTAGCAGGAAATTGTGGAGGACTTTATCATGAATGGTCAAGGAGACATAAAAAGATGGAGAATTATCATCAGCAGGTTCAGTCATTAGGCTCAGCATAACTGCGGGCTTGTCATCTTGCAAATTGACCGAGTCAGTGGAGGTTTGTGTGGTTTTTAGCTCAAGAGCTTCAAGGATAGGCTTTCTAAACACCTCACTCTTTACGAGTTCTAACATAGGCACATATATTTTTAACTTCTGGACTTCTGCATCAAAGCTGAAAGGGGAAGGGAGCTTGTTAGAACCTCTTACCTCTTGAACTGGTTCTTTGAGGATGACTGGAGCGGCTGCTGGCCTTCTCTACTTGATATTCTGAGACTCTGTTTGGAAAACAGCTCTTTGGGCATGATTCTCCTTGACATTATTTGCATTTGACCTCAGATTATATCTTTGCTGTTCACCCGTTTGTAGAACAACTTCTCTGTCCCACCTTTGACTATCTAGGTCCTGCAGCAAAGATTCTTCGTATGCAGCCAATGTCAAAAATGCAGCACTGCCTTTATCTTCCATGCAGTGAATTTCATCCTCATCTTCAAACTGTTCCTCCTCCATGATTACATTTTGGAAAGGAGCCTTAACCTTTTGATCTTCATTAACTTCTTTACCCCTCTGCATAATTTGTAGCTGCTCATTTGCTCTTCTGAATGGATTTGGATTTCTTGGAGCAAAAATATTTTGAATTCTTTCCTTCCCTGAGTTCTGCTCAATCTTCAGCTTAAATATCTCTGCTACCAGTGACTCTATCATTATGGTCATTTTATCCAATTTAGGCTCTGAAGATGAGGCAGAGGAAGAAGAAGCCTCACCCCTCTATCTTCTTCTGTCAGCATGACTTTTAAGTTTTTTTGCAGCCATAATATTAGATTCTACTTCTAGGGCTGCATCTTGCATATCAAACAGAGTGGCACATCTTCTTTCTCTTAATAATAGGCAAAAATCAGAGTCAAAAACATTGGCATAAGTGAGTTTGGCCGATCTGGGAGTTGGCTTTACCTCAGCTGGTATCTTACTATACATCCTATTAAATCTTTTATTAAAATCAGGCAAAGATTCCCCATTTTCTCTCTTCAGGTTACCAAACTCAGTATGGTAATACAATAAGTCCTTTTTATCTCCCAAGTGCTTCAAAAATGCATCATCTAAGGCTTCAATATCAGCAATAGATCTAGGGGTCAATTCTCTTAACCATTTCTTGGCCTCTCCATCGAGGCTCTGGACAAAAACTCTCATCCACACATCATTTTCACTAATATCCAGGTTATCAGCATAACTGTAAAAAGCCTCAAGGTGTTCTTCAGCTGCTACCCCATCTGTGCCAGTGAACTTAGGCATATATTTTTGGTATTCTCCTACAGGCATGGCGTTTAAAGAAACAAGCAAGACCAAGGGTCCATACCTAGCAGCTATTATTCTTTCCATCTTAGTAGGTGCTTGTTGGCTTGCCATAACTAGGATATGTGGAAGGATATTGACAGATTGAATAGTCAGAAACAATGGAACAGATGGCAGTGACAAAGGGATATTATGGACTGTATGGGAAGCTTTCTTTGGACTGAGATTCAAATGGGAACTAATCAAACAAGGAGATGTATGAATCTCTGAAGGAATTTTTTCACTAGCAATATTAGGCTCTAGATCTTCAAGCTATGTATTGTCACTTATAACCTTCTCTTGCAGAGATACATAAGATTTCTTAGGCTTACCTGATCCTGATGCTCCTTTCTGTGAAGTTTTCTTCTGCTTAGCGATCTTCTCAGGGTCAGGCACTGGTTCAGCTGGTGATTTCTGAGGATTTCTTTGAGTATGTTTCACAAACTGAGCCAGAACTGTAATGTGGAGTCGCCAAAGGTTGGTTCTCCAGTAGAGTCGCTAGATAGATGATTACAACCAAAATGCGTCCAGACCTTGTCTATCATCAAAATCTGGAACTATGTTGTCTCCCAGGGAAGCTCAGCTTCAATCTCCTCTCCCCAACAATGGTGCCAATTAATGTTATCACCCCAAGAAACTCTCCTAGGTTGTATCTCGGAGATGCTTGGGAACATTACAAACTCAACAAAATGTTGGAAATGGATGAATGGAAGGTATGATGCATATTCAAGCCAGATAACCACTTCTACTACGCTTAACTCTAGACATGGGTGAACACCCCCGAACTACAAGGCTTTAGACCACCAATTACTCACAGTTTGAGGATTAAGTGAATATGGAGAATACTGACCACACCAGCAGATACACAGGACCCTGTGATGGCCAACTGCAATCAGAAAAGAGGTCTGCAAATCTGTTTCCTAATGCACAGACAGGATGACAGCTCTCTGCCACCAAGTAAACAAAAACCTGAATAATACATTCACTGAAATAAACAATACTTTCACACAGAGGTGGGATGACAGCCCCTCTAATGCCAAACATCAAGAATTCATGAAAAATGCACAACAGGCACAACCTAGAACAAAATAGAAGTGGAAAGTGAGCAATTAATAGCAAAAGAAGCTTGTATTAGCTGAAAATAAAGACCAGACACTGCAAGAGTCAAAGTAGTTACAGTCTCCAAAGTTGAACCTTACATCAAAACCAAAACCATCAACCCTCATCACATCTGTGTTTTGGGTATATATAGAGTGTATTTACAAAATATCCTGTTGTTCTATGCGTGGAGGGGTCATAATGGACCACCAACCACATTAACTATCTATAATGGGTCTCTGCTATGATCTATTGGCTTTAATGAACAAAATTGATCTTTTCTGATACTCTGTTGTACTTCTTTATCAGGTGGAGTGAAATATGCATGAAATTCCATAACTGTTGTTGCATTTGCCTGCTCAAGGTTTGTCCTTCTCGTCCTTTGGCCATACTACTCTTGAATGCAGTTGTTGAAGAGTAACTGCACCGGGTACAGGTAACTGGCCATTTTCATCCTTCGGGAGCACAGAGTGGCTATGGACGTGGATGGTCGGGACGGGTGGAAGAAGAAAATCGGTCGTTGGATTAAACGAATGAAAGACGGGGATCTATTGGCGGGAGACATTAGGAGAAAGAGGGAACAAACCATCTTGAGCCGTTGGATCTTGGGCGGATAGATCCAACAGTTATCAGGGACGGAAGGTACACGGGTGATAACGAGCGGGAGATGACGGACGGGCGGTAAGCGGTATTACCCGCACCACTTTTCGGAGGTGGGTGGTAAACGTACGCAGGAGCATGATCGCAATAGGAGGGCGACGCATGGTGGATGTGATGGGAGGAAAACCGCCATGATCACGGGTTATCACGCGGTTATGTTTCGGCAGCAGGGGAAGCAGATGTCGTTGGATCGCGAGGAAGACCATCGGACAGTAGGGTTTTAACCTCATGTGCTTTTGACTGATGTGACAATGAAATTTGGTGAAGGTGCGTGGTCACGTTATAATGGTTACATGATGTTTAAACTCGGCGCCCGGGGAGCTAAGAAAATATGGGTTTATGTTGAGTTTGGAGGAGAACGGGAAAGCGAGGAGGTTATGGGGGTATGAGCGGAGTGAAGGGGCAAGAGAAGAACAACCAATGAGACTCTTTTGTGAGCATGACCAACACGACCAGAGCTGTCTTTTGACCCTCAAATGTTGAAGAATATAGCAGAGCTAACAGGACAAATTTTTGAGTTGTGGAAGCTTAAGATGGAGTATTTTTTGGTGGATAAAGAGCATTGGATTGTGGTAGATCCAGGTACTAAACTAATGACAATGTTAGCAGAAGATTGGGTGAAGTTGTATCGGAATTCAAAGAGAACAATATGGTTGTGTATCTCAGATTTAGTATTGTTGAATGTATCAGGGGAAGCTACAATAAAGGCTTTGTGGGACAGTTTAGGGACTTTCTACCAATTTAAGTCTCTAGTGAACAAACTATTCCTGTAGAAAAATTTGTATAACATGAGGATGAAGGATGGAGACTTGGTGACAGAGCATTTGAATGCCTTTTATATTGTGGTAAGATAGTTCTTATCTATTGATATAAAAATTCCATATGAATATAACTGCATAATTTTGTTGTGTTCTCTACTAGATTCGTGGGATAATCTAGTTGTTGCAATAGGTAGAAATACAACTACCTTGAAGTTTGATGAAATAGTCTCATCCTTGTTTTCGGAGGAGATGAGATGGGAAAATACGGAGCACCAGAATGGAGATGCATTGTCTGTACGAGGACGATCCCAGAATAGATAAAAAATAAGTCCTCGAGTGGGAGATCTAAACGTCCAGAAAACTCTTAAAGGTGTGCTAGAAATGTGAAAAGGAAGGGAACTACAAAAAGGATTTTATATCTAAAGCTCCTAAGAAAGGAAAGGGATCTGATTAGAAAGAGGAGAAAACCACCTCAGATGAAGGTGGGGATGTTTATTTGGCTTCTTCTTCAAGTACACATGTAGATCGCGAGGCATGGTTGATTGACTTAGGTGCATCCTTTAGCTTCACTCCCCATAGGGAGTGGAGTGGCTATGCGAGTATGAGAAATATGATAGTGGTGATTTCTTCTTATGGGATTATAGGAAGGTCAAAATCTCCAAACGCAGAAAAGTCAAGATGAAGTTGCAAGGTGGAAGGATTAAAACACTTTCGGGTGTTCTGCATATTCCTGGATTGGCCAAAAATATGATTTTTGTAAGTAAGCTGAATGATGCAGGTGTAAAAACAGTGTTCAAGAAATATATCTGCAAGATGGTTCAGGGAGAACTGGTTTTGATGCAGGGATTTCATATTGGAACTCTGTACAATATTTATGGTAGCACTATTATTGATGGGTGCAATAGTTCTGTGGTTCCTGGAAGTGGAGAAGAACATCTAGTGGTCTCTGTAGAAAAGACCATGCTATGGCATTAAAGGCTTTGACATATTAGATAGAAGGGCCTTTGAATACTTCATGGTAATGGTATGGTAGAAGGTATGTCTAATTTCTCTTTGGATTTTGATTTCTGTGAAAGGTGTGTGTGTGGGAAGCAGAATTGGGTGAGTTTCCCCTTTGGTGCTAAGAGGGCGAAATGAATATTAGAGCTTGTGCACAATGATGTGTTTGGACCTGTGTCGATTCCATCACTGGGTAATTCTGGGTACTATGTATCATTTATATATGATTTCAAAATGAATACATGGATATATTTCCTCAGGAAGAAATTTGAAGTCTTTCACAAATTTAAATAATTTAAGGCTCTGGTGGAAAACCAAATAGAGAAGAAGATAAAGTTGTTGAGGACAGATAATGGTGGAGAGTTTTGCAAGAAGGAATTTGAAGAGTTCTATAAGATGTGTGGTATAGCACGGAAGAAAACTACTCCATACCACCTCAAAAAAATGGAGTTGCAGAAATAATGATCTAGACTTTGATGGAAAAGGCAAGAAGCATGCTCAGTGGTGTCGAGTTAAGACAATAATTCTGGGCAGAGGCGATGGAGATTGCATGTTACTTGGTTAATAGATCACCTTCATCGACATTGGAGGACTAGTAAGAAACCCTTTCTTTCACATTTGAGGGTATTTGGCTGTGATGGATATGTAAATGTTCCAAAGGAGAAAAGAACAAGTTGGATATAATTCTAAAAGGTGCATATTTATTGGTTATAAGGATGGTTTAAAAGGTTATAAGCTTTGGAACCTAGAATAAATGAAAGTTGTGTACAACTGAGATGTGTTGTTTAGAGAGGTTAAATATGTTATTAAAGATGAAGTAATAGGAATGGAACCTGAGAAGATATAGTTTGAGCTAAAGGATGAAGAATCAGACTCTACAACAGAACATGAATCAAAAGAGGAAGAGTTGCAAACTCTAGCTTTGAGGAGATCGATTTGAGAAAGAATGCAACTAGAAAGGTATAGTCCATTTGCTTTCTGTTCAATTTTTTCTCTATCTATTACTGAAGATGAACCCATAACTATCAGGGAGGCAATAGATTCAGAGAATTGAAACTTTGAAAAGAGGCCATGGTTGATGAAATGGCATCTTTGCACAAACATGAGGCCTGGGATTTGGTGGAGTTTTCGACTGGAAGGAAACCCATTGGCAACAAATGGGTGCTTAAGAAGAAGATGAATGAAAAAGGAAGGGTGGAGAAATACAAAGTTCGGTTGGTAGCAAAGGGTTATTCCCATGTGCCATAAATTAATTTTGGTGATATATTTTCTCTTGTTGCCAAGTTAGCTTTAATTAGATTACTTTTATTTGTTGTTGCTGCATTTGATTTTGAGGTAGAATAGATGGATGTGAAGACAAAATTTATTCATGGGAACCTAGATGAAGAGATCTACATGAAGCAACCTGAACGCTTTGCAGTGAAGGGTAAGTAAGAACTAGTACACAAGTTAAAAAGTCTTTGTATGGGTTTAAACAGTCACCAAGGATGTGGTATCATAATATAGATACATATATAAGGGGACTTGGCTTCAAAAGAATAAAATTGGATCATTATGTGTATTTTAAATTAATTGGTGACCGTGTGGTCTTGTATGTGGATGATATGTTGCTGATTGGAAATGATAAGGAAATTATCTAATATTTGAAGACCCAATTGTCATCCAAATTCGACATGAAGGATCTTGGTGTTGCAAACTATATTTTGGGCATTGAAATCAAACAAGATCATGAAAAGAGGAAGCTCTTGTTAAACCAAAGGAAGTATGTCGAGGCAATATTGCAGAGGTTTAATATGCAGTATAGTAAACCAGTCAAGGTTCCTATTCCTGTAGGTGTAAAGTTATCTGCTGAACAAGGTCCCAAGACACAAGAAAAGGAACAGGAGATGTCCCGTATTCCATATGCAAGTGCAGTCAATAGCCTAATGTATGTAATGGTATGTACTAGACCAGACATTGCACATGCACTGGGAGTATTGAGTAGGTTTATGTCAAAACCAAGGAAGGAGCATTAGACAACAATGAAGCGGGTTTTTAGGTATTTGAGTGGCACTAGTGATTATGGTCTGTGCTACCAAGGAAGACCAGGATTGGACAAAGTTTTGGACATCCATGGCTTTATTGATGCAAACTGGGTTGGAGATACAGATCAGAGAATATCTACAAGTGGGTATGTGTTTAACCTATTTTGACGAGTAGTCAGCTGGATGAGAAAAAGACAATCTGTAGTGGTTCTTTCAACTACAATGGCTAAATACATGGCAACCACTCATGTAAGCAAGGAAGCAATTTGGTTGCAAAGATTGCGTTAAAGTATGGGGTTGGTACAACGAGCTATAAGGAAAGATTGTGACAACCAAAGTGCAATTTTCTTGGTAAAGAACCCTTCTTATGATTCAAAGACAAAGCACATTGATGTTCAGTCTCACTTTCTGAGGGATATGGTTGAGGACAAAAAGGTGTTACTGGTAAAGGTGGTCATTTTGAAGAATGTTATAGATGCAATGACAAAGTCTATGATACTTGAGAATTTTTCTTGGTGTAGAGAAACAATGGGCATTGTAGGGTTGGACCAATGACTAAGCTCTCCTCTGACCCCCTATGTGGAAAATAAAACAACAGGTGGGATAATGCGTTGATAATTCAATAGGGAAATGTATATGTTAATTCTCTTAACTTGATAATTGTTTGTGTACCTTTTTAATTATTAGCTTTTATCTTTATTAGTTGAATGTGCAATACATCAAACAACTACCAAAATAGTAAGAATAGTGGCACAATATATATGTTGCAAACCAGGGCCAAAACCCCTCCTCTTGAGGGGAAAACCCGAAAATCTCTTCTTATCTTTCCGATCTTTTAATTAACGAATACCATGACCTAGACTCAGACAAATACCCTCCAAGATCAAGTCTTCCTCAGCCTCCACCTACAATATCTTTGACTTCCCAATAAATCTGAAATTCTGCTATAATCCAACAACTACTGCAATTGTTGCTGCTTCTCTAGGATATTTTGATCTCCCTCTAACTTCTCTTCCCTTGACTTCACTTGCCTTTATTTGAGTCCTAGGGCTAGTAGGAAACCCTTAGAAGGGACCTTTGATTTCCTTCTTTCTCTTCTTGCTTCCAAAATCAAACCTTAGGCTTCCAGTGCAGAAACCCTAACTTTGTACTTCCAGAAGAATCTGCTTCTTATACTTTGCATTGCCCCAGAGGATTTTGATGCCTAGAAGAAACTACTGCCCAGATTTTGTACTGCCTCAGAAGAAACTATTGCCCAGATTTCGTATAGCCCCAAAAGGTTCTGCTGCTTGGAAGAAACTACTACCTAGATTTCATACTGCCCCAGAAGATTCTGCTGCCCAAAAGAAACTGTTACCTATATTTCGTATAAGATATGAGTGAGTGAATGATCCAAATGGAGGATGATTTCTTCTTATATAGGCTTCCATCAAGGGTGGACATGTCTCTTCACTTAGGCTGACTTGACATCTCATGTAGGCTGACTTGATCTTGGAGGTATTTTGACATTTTCAAGACAAAATAATTTTTCTTTTATAATTTAGAATGTGTCGATAGGGTCTTCCATATATGACAATGACTCTTATACCTGGGACAAACCATAGAAGCACTCAATGAGTGCTTGACCTATAAAATAAAAGAACTTGAACATGAAACCCATGCTCCAATAATAATAATAATTTCTTTTTATTTTTATATATACAAGAATACATTTCATACTAATGAATATCGAACCTAGTTACACATTTTTCAACACTCCCTCTTAACTAGGGAGGTATTCATAAAAGGTACATGGTCATTCTCAATA